>PVJI01004531.1:0-107424 GCA_004026765.1 Micronycteris hirsuta | reverse complement strand
TCCAAGCCAAGGGACCGGCTTGCAAGATCATCCATAACAACAAACGCTGACTCTGCTCAGGGTTTCGCGCTTGCCAATGGGCGGTGCCGCGGACAGCATTGACTTCCAGGGCCCGGGCTGAGGGCTGAGACAGTCTGGGGCAAGTCCCGGCTCTGGCTCTCATCAGCCACCTAACTTCTCTGAGCCTCAGTTTTTATAGCTGTAGAACGGGGAGGACAATGCATCTCAGGGAAGGATTGTGAAGATTAAATAAGGGTTAATACAATTAAAGGAGAAATTGCATTTCAGTACAAAGAACAGAAGCCGGCAGGCAGTAGATGCTCGGTCAAGGAAGCCCCCCAACCCCACTCGCGCTCTTGTGTGAGACGGATGCAGGGAGAACGAGAATTTGATCACATAAACATTACGACAAGGGGACAGTAATGGGTATGACAAGAAAGAGAGTCTTGGGAATTTCAAGTCCTGGGATGGCCTGAAAACCCTTTTCTCTTGTGTGACTTTGATTTGACAGTATTGCTACCACCCATGCAGCCAGCCCAGGGCCAGGGGCAGGGGATAGGCAAGGGGCTGTCAGGAAGGGGTCCCGAGCAAGACCAATGAGGCATGCGGGGGCCTGTGCATCAGACAGCCTGGTTGCTGAGAGGACCCACACACTTGGAAAATTACTGTGATAACAGTGAATGAAAGAAAAGAACTATGCGGAAGATACAGAAAAAGGGGTGAACATGGGAAGGGGTGGGCCCGGTTGGAAGGCTAGCTTTTGGAGCCCCCATCTAACAACAAGGAGGAAGTCAGGAATGGCCTGGCTCCACCCCTTCTCAGGCTCACTCCCTTGCAGACTCTCTCATCTCTCCAGGAGGAAGGTGAGGTCACCAATTTTCCATCCGTAGGCTTTGGATCTGCCTTCAAGGCCTGGGCAGGATCACCTGCTCGTTCCCTTGATACAATATGAATTTTCATATTCCATGCCTTCGCTCGTGCTGCTCCTTCCACCTGCAAACCCTTCCTTCTCCTCCCATCCCTCCGTGCACCCTTCCCTTCAGCTCCTCCGGTAACTCTCCTTGACTATGCCGTGACTCATCCTGTAAGGTCTCCTTCGAACATCCTGCTTTTCTTCCTTATTTCTGACCACCCCCACCCTCAGTGCAACCAAATGCCATCTTCCCAACGTTCCTGTAACTTGCTTGACGTACACCATTGGAGCATTAACCATGTGATAGTAAAGTGTGTGTGTCTGATGCCGCCCCACTAGTTGGGAGAGATCTGAGGGTCTATGCCTGGCACCTAGTAGGTGTTCTTCCAGAGCACCTGGCAGGCTTTGTCCCGTGCTTCCCACAGCTGGGGGATATGGCAGCCTCTCTCACTCCACCTGGAGTGCACAGGAAGCTTCCATTGACCCCTCAAGAACCCCAGGCACTGAGCGCAGTCAGCCATGCTTTTTCCAGCCTGAAAACCAGCCCTCTGAGGGCTGTCTCCTCCAGGCTCTCCCGCTTAGCTCCTGTACTGGCCCCTCAACCCCAGCGAGCATCCTGGGGCACTTAGTGGGTACTACTTAGGAAGGGCTGGGCCAGAGGAGCTTGGGAGCAGAGGCAAGCAAGGGTGGCTGACTAGAAGACCTGGGGAGCTGGGGGGTGAGGGGGAAAATGTGGGCACATGGATTTGGCAGCTGGGTTTGGGCTTGGTGGTAAAGGATCAACAGCAGTTTGGGGGTGGGGCGGAGGGTGTGGTGCTTAATTTTATGTATCCTATTGACTGGGCCGCAGGGTGCCCAGATATTTGGCCACACGTTATTCTGGGTGTGTTTGTGAGGGTGTGTTTGTAGATGGTGAGATTAGCGTTCAGATTGGTTGCCTGTGTAAGACAGATGGCCCTCCCTGATGTGGTGGGCCGCGTCCAATCTGCTGAAGACCTGAATCGAACAGAAAGGCAGAGTAAGAGGGGACTCCTCAGCCTGACTGTTGGGCGGGCACAGTGTTGTTTTTTCCAGCCTTTACACTTGGACTGAAACATCAGCTCCGTCCGCATCTCAAGCCTATGGGCTTTCAGCCTGGAGCTCACACCATCGGCTCCCCTGGCTCTCAGGCCCTGGACTCAGACTGGAGCGACGCCACTGACTCTCATGGGTCTCCAGCTTGCCAGCTGCAGATCCTGGGGCTTCTCAGCCTCTGCAATCACGTGAGTCACTTCCTTATAGTAAGTCTCTGGGTCTCTCCCTCTTTCTCTCTTCGCACATATGCATGCATGCAAACAGGATATGTGGATATAAAGATATAGATCTATCTATCTATCTATCTATCTTTCTTTCTGTCTGTCTATCTAATTGGTTCTATTTCTCTGGAGAACACTGACTAGTACAGATGGCTGAGGTATGAATCCCCTGGATCTCAGGAGGGTCCCACATTCCTTATCTGGAGTCCCATTTGTCCAACCACTGTACACAGTGAGTAGGGATGTTCTGTGTCCTCACTAGTGCTGGCCCCACTTAACCTGGGTGAGCCTCTTTGCAGGTGGGCACAAGTTGTCACTCCTCTGTGGACCCCTGGCACTCAGTAGGGAGACTAGCACCCAGTAGGTGCTCAGTGATGCTGACTGAACAAACAGATACCTCACACTTATTGGGGTAGCCCTTTGTAGTTTGGGGCACGGCCATTCATGTAAACTCATGTTAGCTCCAAGGCTCTATGTGAAGCAGGACAGGGACCAGTTACCCGTCAGCCCCAGTTACCAGATGACAAAATGGAGGCCCAAAGAGGACCTAGAGGTGGTCCCAACAGCAGGGACCACCCTCCCAAAGGGCCAAGAAAGGGCACTTCCCTGGGTCCATGTGCCTCTACCTCACCTGAATGCAGATGTTCTCTAACAAATGGTCAGCCAACCCCTACGACAGTCCAGGCCCCATTCTGGGGGCTTAGGGAAATACATCAGTGAACAGAATGGACAAAAGTCCCTGTCCTTATGGAGCTTACATTCTGGAGGGAGGAGACAGATAATACACAAGAAAAATATATATATAAGTGAATTATAGAACATCTTAGAAGGAAATGTACCTGCTAGAAATACAAAATGAAATGGAGTAAGGGAATAAGGAGAGCAGGGGTAGGAGGCGAGTTGCAGACTTAAACAGGGTAGTTAGGGGCAGCCTCCCTGAGAAGGCGTGGCACTTGAGCAAAGACTTGAAGCAGACGAGGACTTGAGTGTTGTAGACTTTGGAGAAAGATCTTTACAGTCAGAGGACAGCCAGTGCAAAGGCCCTGAGGTGAGAGTGTGTCAGGCAAATTCCTTGGGCCTGTAGGCTATCGTGAGAACTGTAGTTTCAGGAGAAACAAATGAAGGCCATGGCTGGGGGCTTGGCCCCCACAGTAGGCCTCCTACAGACACCACTCTTCCCAAAGAGCAGAACCGCACTTGGGCAGGCAATGGAGAGTCTGGGGATGCCTGAACAGAGGCAGGGACAGTGGACAAAGAACAGATGGAAAGAGATTTTCCTTGAGTGTCATTCTCCTCAACTTCGGCCACCTCCCACCCCCAGCTCCCACCTGCATCACCCTGTGTTCCTGTCTTCTTGATGCCTGAATTTGGAGTTGGGCCCCAGATCTGCTTGGACCCTCACCGGTGGGGTTGATGTTGGACAGGTCATTTAACCACCTAGGGGAAGGCTTCCATGCCACAGTCAGATGCATCCCACTCCTGAGGGGGGTGAGGGGTGGCGAGGCTCTCGGGGGATTTGTGAGGAGTCCACCAGGCAAAGAGCAGAAAAGCTCTTCAGACTGCAGAGTGCTGGACCCTGGCTGGCTGTCATATCGCCACTCAGTCTCTACAGGGAGGCAGGGGTTCCTCCGCTACACAATGACAGATGTAAGAGGCAGATCAGTTCCTGCAGCCTAGATGAAGTCACAGTCAGCAGACTAATTTTAGATTGAGCATCTGCTCTTCCATCCCAGAGATTCAGCTCTGTCTGGGATTCGCTCCGTCTGGAATTGCCAGGGAAACAAGCCCTGCTCTATGGGCGCAGATGCTGCGATGCCCTGGTCAGAGCAGGCCAAGAGGTCCTGCCATGGCAGACCCCCTAGGAGCCGGGCCACACTGGGACATCTGTGCCCTCCTCACCGGTCTCCTGTCTCACAGCTAGCAGCCCTGCACTGCCGTGGGTGCCATCTTTGCGTTCCATTCCACCTCTCCCGAAAGTGGGTGAGTCAGAAGTGGGTGTCTCGATCAGAACGGGAGGACCTCTTGGAAAGGTGTGACTCTTAGCTATCCCCACACCCACAGCTCTCAACACAGGCCCTGAAGAGTTCATCCCAGACCAATAAGGTCCAGTAAGACCCAGTAAGACCAAGACCAGGAAAAGCACACAGGAAGGGGCCACTGTTTGCAAATCTTCCCAGAAAGGCTTCTCAGAAGAGGTGACTTTTTTGAGTTGGACTTTGAAGAGTGGGTAGGTAGGTGTTTATTAATGGAAAAGATAAGAAAAGATCACCAGGACAGGGGAAATAGATGAAGAAACAAAAGCTTAAAAGGGCATTGAGTGTTTAAGAATGGCCTGAAGGGAGGGAGGGAGGAGAAAGTGGGAATTCCCTGCGTGTGCGGGGGGGTCACTGGGCCCTGACTCCAGGCTAAGGAGTTGGGCTTGTGCCTGCAGGTAGGAGCGTGGGAAGGGGCCTTTGTAGCCTCTGCTCTGACAGATGAGGTGGTGGCTTCCAGGCGTGAAGCCCAGCCCCCTGGAATCTGGGAGGACGGCCTTCCTTGCAGCCCCCCTTGCGGCCCCCTCCATGGCCTATATGGTCCTACGGGCCCCTCCCCTACCTCCCCAGCACTCTGGGTGGGCAGCAAGCACAGAGTTGCACCTGAGGGCTAGGGCACTGCATCTCCTGACATCAGGCTGCTCACCGCCACCCTCCTGGCCAGTATGGTCCCTGCTGCGTCCTCGCCTCAAATCCCTCTTCCTGTGGTCAGAATCCCCTTTTGCTTCTCTGGACTCAGTTTCTCCACTCTGGCACTGCTATCTCGAGATTCCTCAGGAATGACCCTGCATTTCGCCACTTCCTACCTCTCAGCACTGCCCCGCAGCACATAGGAAGGCTTCGTTTCAGGAAGGCTCATCAAGTTCTCTGGGCTACAGGTTTCTACATTTTCTTGTTGAAGTCCTCTAACAACCCTTGGAGGCATTTTGCATCCCTTTTTACAGGGGAGGAAAAAGGGTTTGATAAGGGAAAGTGGAGGCTGGTGACTCAGCCAGAAAGTTGTGGAGCTGGGTAGAAACCCCAGGGTGCCTTCCACCAGTTCCCCCAGCCCTGAGGACAGTGCCTGAGCAGCTGGTGCCCAGAGCACAGGAGGTCAAGATCCCCGGCCAGCTTGGGTGGGGAGCAGGGAGCTGGAAGAGGACCAGGCCTCGCCCAGAAGCCCTACCTGGATGCCCTGGAGAAAGAAGGAGTTAAAAGCTTATGTAAAGAGATTTGCAAATAGATTCTCCAAAACAACATTTGGATGATTTAAGTGTTAAAGAATCAGAACCATATGGATTAAATGTCCCTGATGTTACGTATGGTTTTAAAAATTAGAAGGAAATGTACTGGGAACACACACACACACACACACACACACACACACACACAATATGTAAGACCAGATCACATTTTTAGCTTCGTAAACGTGGAGTTATTTGAAAACACAACAGAGCATTCACCCAACTTCTCCCAGGTTAGCCCTCCTACCCCACCCCCTGACTTCTCCCCACCAAACGGGGCTCAGCTCCCTCCCTAAAGACCCAGCTTGAGAAAGAGACTTCCCAGAACAGCAGGCCTGCGGCTCTAACCACAGGACAGTTGGAGCCAAACAGCTGGGTCAGGAACGGCTGGCTGGGGGTTCCCAGAGGCCAGATGGGTAGTCACAGGTGGAAGGAGACAGTGGGAAGGCCAGTTTCCCAAGAGGGTCTGCAAGTAGTTTAAGAGAAGCGGTTGAGTAGCTTCAGGTAGGCAGTCACTTTGAGGTGCAGCGATGTCCGCTACAAAAGTGATGTTTGCTTTTGTACCTCACTCAACAATCCCAGCAAGCTGGGAGGGGAGAGTTACCAGCCCCACTTCACAGGAGGGGAAGCAGGCTCGAAAGGGCTGGGTGCCCTGCACAGCTGGCAGGCAAGGGACCAGACCACACAGCCTGGATTTCCTTGTCACACACCTGGGGCTAATCCTACTCTACCTCACTGCTTGAAGCAAATAAAAAATATGAGCCTTTGTCCAATTTAATTCTGAGCATTAAAAAAGAAATTGTTAGCTCCTCAAAGCTGAAGGCTTATCTGGCAGGTTGTTCCCGAAGACTCCCTAAATACAAAAATATCAGGTTTGGTTGTGAGTCTCCATTGCACATGTTGATCTGGGGGAGGAGGAATATGATGCTTAGTTTGGAAAAACTTAGACCAAAAATTGCATGGTCAAGTCCTGGTGGGGAAGTTAGAAGATAAGAACAAAAGCCACCACGTGCAAGGTGTCTTTTGGATGCCAGGAAGGTGGTACCTCCCTGAACCCTCACCCCAGCCTACGCAGCGGGGGTGGAGTTGCCTCTTTTCTACACAGAGGGGAACACAGGTGCCCAGAGCCTGGGTAACTTTCCCAGGAGTGCACAGCTGCGTCTCTAACCCAGGAGCCTCCGACACCAGGTCAGTACACTTTTCCTAAAGCCAGCTGGCTGGAGCCAACCTTCTCCAATGGCTTAGCTAGAAGCAAGTTATTGGGAGAATTAATGCCACACAGAAGTAGACCCAGCCCAGTAACAGGAGGGCTAGCACTCAGACTGTCTCCTGCACGGCCAGGTCCCCCGTGCTTTGTCCAGTACCCGATGTTTGTTAAATGATCATTATAAAGTCAGTGGGCGGAGAGAAAGGAGGCATTCCTCCCCTTCTCTTTTCCCCATCCCTCACTAGTGCCATTGTTTTGTGGACACAAGTGAAGGCTTTCACACTGATGTATTTACCCTGGTGACACTGTCCTGTTCAATGGCATGCATGCTTAGCCCCCATCCAGACCTCCTGGGTGCTGAGTCTGAGCCTGAGATATTCCAAGGATGTGGAAATCTCCCGACAGGAACTGGGGAGAGAAGGAAAATGGGCTCCGGGGTGAGGACAGAGGGTGAGACTCCAGCTCTGGAGCGTCTTCCCTGTCCTGTACCCAGGACGTCAACTGAAAGTCTGCAGCAGGTCTGACCATTGATGGGCTTCTCGTAATGACCTATTAACAGGGAATCCTTATGTCTAGTCTTATCCCAGGCCGACCTGGCCACAGGCCCTCAAAGATAGTGTCCTCATATTGGGATCAGATCAAGTCACTTTTCAACAGCATTTCTTATGGTCAAATGTGTTGGGAAACACAGATTATTGCACAGACCATTTAGAGATTCCCAATGGGCATCTGCAGATGAAAAACAGCGACTCATCTTTAATTCATACTTATTGGAAAAGGACACCCCCACCCCTTGCCAGCCAGGGGTTCCATCCCCTGAATCCAAGTTTCAAACACACAGAATTCTTACAATTCTGGGCACAAGTAGCGTATGTGGTGTCCTTTGCCTGGAATGCTCTTCCTTACTCACTTAATTCCTCTCCACACTGAATTTCACCTTGTACCTCACCTCTTCAAAAAAAACTCTCCCTGACCCCCGGCCGAACCTATATATACTCTCTCAACACCATACACTTTGTCTCCAGAGCCCAAGAACGGATATTTATAACTTCTTTTATTGCGTGTAATTTTTTGGTCTGATGATTAGCTCCCTTCCTGAAAACAAGCTCCATGGCCAGGGTGAAGTGTATGCATTGCTCACCATTGAAATCTCTAGAACCTGCCACAGTGACTACTGGCTCACGGATTTTTCCCTTTCTGAGAGGCAGGCCCAGGGTGAGACAGAAGATGGCAGGAAGGTCCCCTGTGACCTCACTTTCCTCCCTGAGCAGAGGGAGGTGGAAGGAGCAGGGGACTCAGACCCCAGCCTCGGGAGTCTCAGAAACTCATTGTCCGAACATGACAAGGTCACATAACGCTCCTGAGCCCCGGTGTCCTAATTCGGGAAGACTTAAAGGACGTGCCGGTATAGAACGGCTTACGTTTTTACGTCACATTATTGGCTCAGCCCCCTCTTCCAGTCCTAGGGCAACGGGCAGCACTGCCTTTTGTCTGTCCATTTTCCTCTCTTCCCATTCTTCTGGTAAGACTGACTCAGGCCACTGTCTTCCCCAGTCATGATCCTGGCTGGGCTTCCCATCACAGTCCCCACCACCCTGTCCATTGCAGTGGGCAGGCCACCTGTTTGGTCAAACACGACAGTCCTGGGGCCCAGAGTAGTCACGTGACCCAAGCTGGGCCCATCAGAGCGCCTCCCTGAGATATTTCTCAGGATAACAACTGGGAGGAAAAGTGCTTTTCTATCCTGAGCCACCAGCCGGGATGGTGAAGGCCAGGAGCCACGAGGGGCCCATGGCCTTTCTTCACTCCCTCCAGCCAAGGTATCATGCTATGGGGAAGAGGAAGCCCAAAGGCAAAAGCTGAGACTGAGGTCAAAACAAAAGTGAGTAAAGATGAGAAATGAAAGGCAGATAAGAGTCTGATGACCGGGTGACATTGCATCACTTCCTAGACCGGGCCATGCCTGAGTTTTACCCGCTCCCCCATCCCTGGAAAACGAGACCATGAGACAAAACTCAAGTGCTGTCTCCCCCTCTCACTCTCTCTCATCTTAAACTGGAGAGGATTCAGTTTCTTGCCTTCACATTTGAAAGAATGCTGCCTAATTCCCTCAGGTCCGAAGACAACCCGCAGCACTCAGTAATGAAGGACGGCAGTGATGACCATGAGCACGCGGGGAGAGCCCTGCCCTACTCCCACCTGTGTCCCGTGGGTCACCCTGTCTAACATCAGGACCAGCCTACACAGTAACAGAGACACACGATGGTGTGGTGGAAGGTAAGGGATGCTAGGAGAGGGTGTGAAAGACCTGGGCTCTAAGGCTCTGCCACGCACTAGCTGTGTGATGCTGAGCTGGTTTCTGAACTTCTCTGGGCTTACCCTTCCTCCTCTGTGAAGAGAAGTGGCCGTGCCTACCTCAAACGGCCGCCATGAGGAGTGCTGAGACAAGACCGACAAAAGCGCCTGGCGGTGTTCCTGGCTAGGGGGGCCTTTGCAAACATCAGCTGAGCCCGTCAGATCTAGAGGTCCTTTGTAGAAAGATAATTTTATACATCTTGTTTCTGAGTTAGTGCTGGTCACAGGTAAAAGAGGAGAGGAGTGTGACTACCCAGCTAGAGTCTGACATTTGGCCATTGGCTGCCAACTCCGCAGGGACACAGGTAGGCTGATAGGCCTGCTTCCCTACACGCTGGGTCATCAGGCGTGTCCGCAGGGGTGGCAGCTCCCGCTGAGCGCTGACAGGCCACCGAGGCAAGGGGGTGGTCTGTAGTTTCCAGATGAATCTAAGCTGCTTCCAGTCCCCTGGACAGTGTTGAAAGGATGGGCCAGGACTTCGCAGAGGCTGAACTTGACCCCAAGTCCCTGCCTAACGGATTGTTTGCTTTATTGGGGTGAGGGCTGGTGTGCCCCCCAGTGCTGTGCTCTCTGGGAAATTGGACGGTCATGTCACCTTCCAAAGGACAGTTCTGAAAGCTGCTGCGCAGAATCAATATTTTGGTTGCATTTCGCGATGCAGCTGGCGGGGAGATTTCCATTGAGTGTGGTTTACAGGGCGATTCTCCTCCGTTGTTTACTCCCTGCCATCCCCACGGCGTGTTCCTGGCAGGCGTCTGCGTCTGCTGCACTCCCGGGCCGCTGGGACCTGGATGCTCCACTCCAGAGGGAGGCTGAGCCGCCTCATTGCGACAACACAGTAGGCAGCGGGCCACCAGACACTCCCCGCTCCTCAGCTCAACTCTGCCCTCCTTAGCCAGCCCTGGCCATGGCCGGTGCTCTCTGAGGAGCCTCATTCCCACCGACTCAGGGAAAACGGTAATTAGCTGAGCTGCTCTAGGCCAGGGACTTGGCTTTCCTGCGGGCCTAGAGCTGTGGCCACGTCCATTTCCTCTTCCCAGGGCGGCCTCCTACCCTCCTTCCTCTCCACCCACTCACCTCTTCCTTGGAGCCACAGCAGGCACCATGCAGGCAGAGCAAGACCACTGCCTCCCACCCACCCCCCACCCACCAGAGCACCCTCTTGTGAGAAACCCCATCCCCGTGAGGCCCAAGCATACCATGCCTCCTGGTTACGGTGACTGTGACTACTGCCCTACCCCCCTGAGGCCAGGTTCCTAGGGCTGCCAGAGCTCCGCACGCCCAGTGTCTGTGCCTGTTCAGACTGTGACAGCCTTCCAGACACAGGACACTCCTAATCTCTGAGAGAAGGTGATAGAGGTGAGGGTACCCAGCAGGCTCCAGAGCCAGCTCACCCTAGTCTGCTCCCTCTTTCCTACTGCTGCGGGCAGATTTCCAGGGAGAAAGAGATTCCTGGGATCAGAGTCTGGTAATCAAGGCAGAGAAGCAACAAAAAACGGGGGCAGGGGCTAACGTTTTCAGGTGTGGAGTTAGGTGTTCCCAGGATGGTAACCATGGCCCAGGGAGAAGATGCTCTGCCGGAATGGACCGTGGGGGCCCTGGTTAGGGAAGCTGACACCGTGACTAGGCCTTCGGGATGTTAAAGACCCTTGACTCTGGGTGAATATTGTTTCTTCTCTCATTTTTTTTCCACCTCCCCAAAGCCACTCCCTAGCTCCTTTGACATACATCTAAGTCTGGTGGGTCCCAGAGTTACCACCATGTGGGCTTCTGGAAACCTACCCACTTTGTGGGTGAGGGGGTTGGAGCCCCCAGAGGCCACGGTCCATGCCAGGGTGACAGAGCTGGGTGAGGCAGAGCGTGGATTTGGACTCATTGGTCAGCACAAAAGTTCAGACTCATTCCTTGGCACCACGACTGCTGTTGAACACCGAGAGGATAGACCCTGCGGCCCCCACCACCACCCGGCACAGTTCCTGCAGGGTCTTTGGGGACTCTTTTTCGACTCTACACGCAATGGAAGCTGCTAGTCTTTCCCCACCCTCTCCTAGAGGTCCAGAGCCCAGCTGCATGCATTTGGGAAGGGGGCTGTTGGCAGAACTGAAAGGACAGTCTACACCCCTGGAATGGAAGGGAGCTGGCCAGCCCACAAGGCACTGATGTCCAGCTGTGGCTCCAGGGCCACTGTGCAAACCAGGAGTGCCACTCCTTCCCCCAGGCTCTGGGCTCAGCAGCTGAAGGTTCAGCCCCACCCAGCACTGAGCTCATCCTGCTCAGGCCTGGGAGGATGTGGGAAACCCAGTTCCATGTAGGGCTAGAATTAATTTTCTCACCATAAGCCACATGCCTTGTGGGTGCCTGGGGCTTGCCTCTCCTTACCGGCCTCATCTTATTCTAGTGCCCTTGGGGGGCAGGGCAACCCTCTGTGGGTCTGAGCTGAGGCCAGTCCCTGCTTCTGAACTTCAGGTCCAGCTCACTTTGCTGAAAGTCTGGTACCTGCGTGACCTCACGACCATTCCCTCCGTGGGCCAGGCCCCGTGCCTCACATTCATAGCAACCATGTCTGGGCCCTGCCATGAAGGGAGATGGACCAGGAGTGCTGAGTCCCCTTCTCAGAGACCCTGGTTGTCATACTCGAAGCACACACAAAGGCACGGGCGGCCACAGCTGTGACACTGTCAGTTCCCAGAGGGGAGTAGGCCTGAGACTGGGCCTTCCTCACAGGCTGAGCTGCTGAGATCCCCCAACCCTCCCCCTCCGACCCCACCAGTTCCCCTCAGTGCTGACAAAAGGGTCACTCACTCTGGCCTTGGCCATAGACTCCAATTCCCTTCTTCCCAACTCCAGTCCAGCAGAGTGTCCCTCAGAGTGCCAAAACACTGGGAAGGAATTGGGGCATGAGGCTACGCCCAGGCATATAATTTACAGGTTCTCAGCCTCGTCACAGAGTCCCGCTTGGCCTGGCTCAGCCTGTAGTCCCAAGGCCATACTGCCCCGGCTTCTCCTTGACCTGACGATGGGGCGCTCTCAGTCCCAGCCTGGGGAGAAGGGGCGTCTTCTCTGCTGGTGCTGGAGGTTCAACCCACCCTTCTGCCCAGAAACTGCTTCGTGCCACCTGATTCTCTTGCCACTTACTTACCCCTTGGAGGGCACCCCAAATCTTTTCCTATTGTATATGGACTGTAAGTCAAAAAGGGGCTCCCCCTGTGGAAGCTTGTCTTCTATGCAAATAGTCACAGCTACCGAGTATTGAGCACTTACTCTGTGCCAAGCTCCAGGCTACACATTTCCCGTGTATTTAACCCTCACACTAACATCCTAGGAGGTAGCATGAACATCATCCCAACTTTACAGATGCGAAAGAGGAGGCTCAAAGTCCATCTTGCTCTGAGGCTCTTCTTATCCCCCAGAAGCTGAGACTGATCTGTGTGTTTTATCAACGGTCTTCAAGGTCTGGTTCTTGGGGGTCCAGGAACGACTTACAGTTGAACTAAAATGCGACACGCTCTCTCCCCAGAAAGCAGTACAAAAGTGCTCAGCTGCGCTCACATGGCTGCAGGCCTCCTGTCCCCTGGCCCTGGGGTCAGTTTATGAGCCACAGGAGACTAGTTGCCTTTGTACTACATTCCTTCATGGACACAGTCCACCCAGCACATGTCCTCTGGGCCAGCACCATGCAGAGCTGGCCTGTCCTGACCCAGCCATCCCCAGGGGCCACCCTAATAGGGTGGGCAGGTGCTCCAGCTGGCTGGTGCTACCTGAGGGAGGGAGGAGCCAGGAGAGAGACCCTGTGTCTGGCAGCACGTGAATCTAACTGCCACAACCTTGCAACTGATGTGTCTGCTCTTCCCAACCCAGGCTGGCGGCCCGGCGCTCACGTTCTCTCTGATTATCTGCGAATCTGGTTCTTTTACCAACCTGCTCCCCACTCCCCGCCGGGAGTGGTGGAGCCCTGCTGAGACACACCCGGCCTCGCTCGAATGCTCTCCCAGACGACATTTCCCTGCTATTGCATAATCCGGGGAGCCCAGCCCCCACCAGCCAGCCTGTAATTGGAAAGCTCTTTCCCAAGGGCCTTGTGGATGTAAGTTGTGCCAGCCCCGGCCCTCCTGCCACTCATCCCCCTCCGTGGGCTCTCTCTGTGTCTGTCTCACACACACACCCAAGCACACAGATTTACACCCCCCAGCGCAGTGGAGCAGCTGAGGCCACACCTCTGTCCATGCCACGCCCAGTGTTCACTCTACAGTACGCCGCTTCAGGCCTTCCAGGCCCACCCCCGCCAGGAAGTCCTCTCTGACCACCGCCACAGGCCGCCTCAGGGCTGGCCCCTCTGGGCCCCCACAGTGCTGTGTGCTCACTGTGCCACAGAGGACATGTGTGTGTCTCCCTAACTGGGCTATGACCTCTCCAGGAAAGGGACCCAGTCTGTCTGATTCCTCCCTGTGCCCCCAGCACCTAAATCAGCCTGGCCCTGCATGGGAGCGTTGATGAAATAGGTCAGTGAGTTAAAGAAAGGATCCCACCGAATGCCCCATGGTTGGTGACTTGGAACACCTGCTAAAGTAGATTTATAGACTCCCCAGAATGTCAGCTGCAGAGAGACCTAAGAAATTAGTCCATTTTTCAGAAGGAAATCTCAAGGTCAGCTGGGAACGGGTGGCACTCAAGGACGCACAGCCAGCTGGTGGCAAAGACAAGCACTCACCCGAGCTCCCGGGCCTCTCCCTACTGTCACGCTGCCTCTGAACCTTGGTTACAGGCTCTGGGGTACTCACTCCTCAGAAATGAATCCACCACCTTCCAGGACCTGGGCTCAGCTTGGGACACAAATGCCACCAAGACACAGTCCTGGTGCTCAAGAGACTGCAGAGGCATGGACCCCGAGAGCTGTAAAGCGGAGTGAAAATAAAATAACAAAAATGCTTACGGAGGTGCCAACCGAGAAGACGGGGTGGGTCAGGAGAGACATCTTGGAAGAAGCAACATCCGAACTGTGTCTGGAATGAAAGTTTGTGAGGACTAAGCTGGAGATGGGAAAGGAGAGGAGCGGTGGTCCGGTTAAAGAGGAATGTCAGAGACACAGAAACGTGAAACGACATGGCAGGATGGGGAACCACACCAGCCAAGTGCTGGGCCTGAAGCCCTAAGTGCGGTGGGAATGTGAATTGTGAGGTTGGCGCAGGTGCAAGGCCACATCAGGCGAGGCTCGAAAGTCACACCTATCCCAGTGGACTCCAGCTTGTAGTAAAGACCTTGTGTGGGCAGTCCAGCTGCCTGCTAATTCCCTTCCTTTGTGTTCCCATCATCTCCAGAGGGGTAGGAAGCACAGGTGGTGCTGTGACCCCACCCAGTCGCTTGCCCAGGTGATTCCCCCACATCCTGGAACAGTCTTCTCCCCTCACAGGAACTCCTCTTAGCCACGGGTGTTTTTGTGTCTTGGAGCCGTGACACACTAAGAACCGATCTTGCAGAAATGAGTTTGCATGGACTTCAGAATACAGCATCCTTAGGCTAAGTCTTACAAACAGAGTCGTAACTCTGTATAGTCAAAGCAGCTTTCTGGGGGTGTGAGTGAATGTGAGGGTTATCACATGGCCCAGGGCTCCAAGTGGACATTGCTGGGAGCTGAGAGAAGGCTGCATATCGGCTGCACATTCTCCTGCAAGATTGCACCTGCACTGAGAATCCTAGAGCTTCTACTCAGACCCTCACCAGGGCCCAGGACTTAGTAAACCTTCAGAAACACAGATCACAGGAGGCTGGCAGAGGGTGGAGCTAAGTCAGAAGAGGTTTAAGCCAGGGAGGCTGGGGGAGGCTGCTGCCTTGGCAGCCACCTCCATTCCAGCACTTAGAGGGTCTGCCCTCTGCTGCCCTCCTGGTCCCCTCAGCGGATGGGGACACTCAGGACTCATGGAAGAACCCAGCAAGTTGTGTGGGAGCGCAGGGGAGCCTGATGCCCATGAAATCCCTGTCTTACTACCAGCTGAGTGGTCCTTTGTTCTGACCTGTCTTCCAGGAGGCACTGCCCTCTGAAAAAGCCCCTGGGCTGACTTCAGAGATCTAGTCAGGTCTCTGGTGTGACAGATGTAGAAACTGAGCCGGCAAGGGGCAGTGGCTGACTGAGGGTCACATGTGAGGCAACAGCAAGAGCGAGGAGGACCCAGGGCTTCTCACTGTCTGTCCCGCTGCCCGACGTCCCGGAGGTGACTCAGAGAGATGGCCGGCTCAGGAAGGAAGTGGGAAAGGGAAGCCCAGCCCGCTGGATTCCAGGTCACCACTTGGTTAGTCCAAAGCCACCAACCACCTTAGCCATGAGGCTCTGCCTGGTGCCTGTGACCTTGCAGCCCTTCCTCCCCAAGGCCACAGCTGCTGATCATTTCCTCTGGGGTCAAGCTCACTTGGCCTCAACGAGGTCTCCAGGGACTCTCTGCTGCACAGTCCCATGGTGCTTCCCTCCAGCGGGGTCAGGGGGTCACCTCCATGGACTTGGCCAGTGGCCGAGCCTGTGTGGGCCAAAGGTTCATAAGTGAAATGAGATGAGGTGCAATTATAGCCTCATATTTAATAGTTGGGGTCTGCAGCCAGTGTTCAGTGTTCATCATCTGCTGGCTATGGGTGCTTTGGTTAACTCGGTTTCCTTGTGAATCTGTACAATGAGGTGATATTACCTACTTTTTAGGTTGCTTGGAGGATTAGGTAATACGTGTAAAGCCAGCCACAAACTAAGCCACACACGATGGCTCTTGTCAGCGCTTACTTTGCTAGGTAGATGTCTAAGCACCATTTCACGTATTCTCACAACAAGCCTGCAAAGTAGATAGGATTATTCTCCTTAGATACCTGAAACTCAGGGAGGCGAGGGCACACAGCTCATGGCTGGTGGAGGCAGGATTTGAACCCGGGTCAATCCGATTCCAGAGCCCAAGCATTTTCCATCAGTGGCAGCTCGTTAGGTAGTTTGTGCTGGTGCTTGCTGTAGCAGCTGCCTGCTTGTGTGGCAGAGTCTCTGTCCCTTCTCCTTGGATTCCTATGCTGGTTCTGCCACTTCCTGCAAGTGAGACTTGGAGTCTCTGAGCCTCTGGAGTCCCATCCGTCCCCTGGAAAGTCGGCGCTCTCCAGCCATCTTCCCAGGGGAACAGCTGAGGTGATGTGTGCAGCGGGGCCCTGTGGCTGCTCTGTGCGGTCTGAACGTGAGGTGTCCTCCTGTGGCTGGAAGCACTGAGGGACTGTGACCAGCGCGGCCTGCAGTGGGGGATCCAGCGGCCTACAGTGGGGGATCCAGAGGACTGAGCCCGTAGGAGTGTCTGCCTCAGCCACCACAGGAAATGCCACCGGCTCCTTTAGCACTGGGCTTTCCAAAAGCTGAGAACTGGCCTCTGAGAGCGAGGAGGGTGCGGCTGCAGACACTCCAGCCACACGGGCCTCCTGCTGAGTCACCACGGGGGCCAGACAGCTCCCCCCACCGCCCCGCCCCTGACTGTCCAGGGAGAAGAGACCATCCCCTCCTGTGTCAGCCTGAGTCCCTCCTCAACTGCAGCATGTGACTATGTCATATTTCCAGTCTCTACCTTGAGTCCTCGTTGGAACAAGATGAGGGTTTCTGTCTGTATCTCTTGCTGGACTGTAAGTCCCGTAAAGGCCTGTTCTGTGTCATCCTCTTTGTGATTCTCAGTAACCGGCACAGGGCACCTGTGGGGATTTGTGGCGAGGTTCCGTCTCTGTCCACGCAGTCCACGTCCTATCTCACCATCTTCCCATCCCCCATGTCACAGGCCGGGCATGCGTTAGAATTGTGCAAAACAGAGAAGGGGAGGGGCAACGGCGGATTCCATTCTAAGCAAGCGAACTCATTTATGTTTATGGAAGTTGCCTCACATCATGGCTATCTTGGCGCATCCCAGACTTACTTTTGGGTTCTGGGCTGTATCAAACAGCCAAGTCCTTGTTTACATAATTTCTTCCAGAAAAGAGAGATGATGTTTAAGATACAATATGGGGTGGTGACCAGGAGTAGGAATCCATCAAAAGCCTCATAAACTTGTCTTCTTTTCCCCTTACATGGCTTTGGTGAGTGCATGGGACTGGCGACTCCCAGGGCACAGAAAACACTGTCTGATCTGGACACAGCTGGATCTTTTAACTACGGACTAGATCCCTGGACAAACCCAGCCTCTCATCTGGCCCAGTGAGCCCTGGCAAAGGCAGTGTCAAAGCCTTCCCGGAGTGGGGGTGGGGGACAAATTGAGAGAAGGAGTTTCCGAACCCTGAGAACCCAGGGAGTGGTTCCAGCTTCTAGGAGCCTCTGGTTTCATCTGTGAAAAGGGAGACTAAAACCTGCCTGCAGAGTTACTACAGGATCAGTATGAGATCACAGCATGTTAAAACAATCAGCTCAGAGTGGGGTAAGAATCTATGCATTCACACCACAAATATTAATTTAGCACCTGCTTTGGCCAGGCACTGCTCCAGGCAACGGGGATAACGTGTAGACAGCAGCATATCAGACAGTGGTGAGTGCTATTCAGAGAAGCGAAGCAGAGAACGGGGTGGTGGCAGTAGGATGCTTTCCCATTTTAAACAGGGGCCAGAGAAAGCTCCACTAAGAAAGAGACGTTCAAATGAAAACCTGAAGGGAGTGAGGAAGTGAACCATGTGCATGTGTTCCCAGCAGAAGAAACAGCAAGTGCAAAGGCCCTGAGGCCAGAGTTTGAGGAACTGTATGAAGGTCAGAGCATCTGGGGTGTAAGAAGTCATTTCTGGCCACGTCATTGGGACTGTGAAGGCATTTAGAAGACTTTTGGCTTTTACTCAGAGACAGGAAACCCCTGGAAGCTTTCCAGACAAGTGTTGACACAACTTGACTTTTACAACGGATCAATAAACTTTAGCTGCCCCTTCCCTTCAAAGCCTAGTCTATACCCAGACCTCTGCAATGGCAGCTTACATGCTTTCTCCTTACTGAGATTTCTGCCAGCTTTCTAAATCTCTCCCAACCGGGAGGACCTCCTCACTTTCTGCCAAGTTCAGGCTGGAAAGGTGCCTTGCAGAGAGGCTGTGGTTGGGACAATAGAGAAACACAGGAGTCTTAGGCTGGAGATCTTGCACTTCCTTGATGCTCAGAAGACCTCTGGGCCTGGCTAAGCTTCAGTGCACGTGCGTGTGCACACACATGAATGTGTACAGGTGCACAGTGATGCTGGGGACACTAACAGAGTCCCTGGTGCCACTTCATCACCTGAGACAGCTCCATGCAGAACTGGGAATTTCAGTTGGCATTCCCTCACCCTGCTTGTCTACCAAAAGGTGAAGTCATTTATTTTAAAATAAAACAATTCCCATCTCTAGCAGAGCTTCTTAACCTTTTTTTGGGTCACCTGCCCCTTTGAGAATCTGCTGAAAGCTATGTGATACCTCTCCAGAAAATGAACACAGGATATGCGCTCATCCTCTGGTAGTTTCAGGGGTTTCACAGATCCCTGAAAACTCAGTGAAGAAAGCTTTATCTATGCCAATGATTTTCCAATCTGTAGCTCCAACTGAATGAGTGAGTGAATGAATGAATGAGTGAAGAAGTAAAGAAACGAAGAACAATGAAGCTGTACACAGATGAAGGGACAGCAGGGGTGAACAGGACAGACAGATGCAGCCTCCTTTGGGCACCGGGATTCCTGACGATGGTTTCTGCCGCCTTGAAAGAAGTCTTGTTTGGCAGGTGTCCTGCGGAGAAGCACAGCTCACCCCCTTAAGCTTCATCTCGTCCAATCCCTCAGAGTGACCCTCTTTTTAAAAGGTAGCACCCACTTCCCGTCATTCTCAGGTTGCCCTGAACAAAACAAAGCCGAATCTTTCTAGGGTGACTGCTGGGCAACAGTGAGAGTACACATTCAGACACAGAAAAGCAAACAGCGTGCTCTTTCTGACACGTGCCTGAGCCAGCTGCGGCCCAGGCTCTCAGTTCGTCCTCCGGGCTTCCGGCCTCCTTGTTCATTTCATATGTCAGATAGATGCATCTCTTGAGAAGCTGGAATGAACTTAACTCATTCTTATTGTCGCACCTGTCACTGTGAAGCTTTAACCTAATCTTACCTTTTTCCAACCACCGTTCTATATTCTAACACATGGAGACCTCCCGATGCGACAGGGGTGGGTAGGCACCTGCCCAAACTCCCAATGGCCCCCGAGGGCTCTCCTGGCGGAGCAGAGCCTCCCAGGCTCCTGAGGAGATGGGCACTGAGGGACTCTGCAGCCTCTGCGCTCATCATTCTGCCTCCTCCTGGGCACCACGCTCCAGCCACCCTGCGTGGGACTTCCCCAAACGGACCCGCCGTTTCTCACCTCTGTCCCTTTGCATATGCCGTGCCTGCCACCTGGAACACAGGCCACCACCTGCTTGTCTGACCAGAAAGCCCTATCTCGGCAAAGTCTCACCTCCCCAACCTCTTCAGATAGACCTGCTTCCTTCCTTTCTGACTCCTGTGTCCTCACTTCAACGCAGCGCTGCCTACGTTGTCTGTCCAACTTTCTGCTTTTGTTACATTGTCCTCGCAGCTTCTTATTTTGAATCATTTTTTTTTGGGGGGGACAAAGTTAGAGCTTAGATAAATATACTTTTGGTTGTTTATTTACATGTCATTTCCTGACCTGTGTCTTATTTACCTTTATTTTTTTCAGAAAAGAGCACAGCAGGGGACATACTGATATTTTAATACTTACTTGCTAATAAAGATTTCCTTTGTGGAGTTCTCTCTCTCCCCTTACAGTGGGGCTGCCTGTTGTTATCTCAACCCCCACCCCCAGCTTTTAGGATCCCACCTCTCACAGCCCTCCACGGCCCTCACTTCCGATCTGCTGGGAGCCTGTTAGAACTGGGAGTAAACCAGGAGGAAGTGGGCGCTGAGGGACTCTCGGGGACAGACTGACCGACTGGCGTGATGGACTCACGTCACTGTGCCTCAGGTTCTGGCTGCCCTGGTGCAGTTGTGCGCTCTGAGATCCCTGGTAGGTGAGGTCACTGGATGGGAAAACTCCTCCAGTGAGTTGTCATAGTAACCAGGACTTTCAATTTCATGCAAGAGAGTTCCTGAGAGGAAGCACACCAAGGGGTGGGGGAGGAGCGGTAGGGATCCATCAAAGGCTTCCTCACATTGTCCTCCTGTTCCCTTTTCTTTGCTCCTTGCTGATTTACATGCTCAAGGTAGATGCCATCATGTGTGGGCATCTGAGTAGAAGCTGCTTAAAATAGCCACCCGACTATTTCAGGGAGCAGCTGAATATGCATGAGGCTATTTTAGAAGAGATGTCCCTGGCCCAGCCAATCCAATCCCCATCCTTTCCCTAGGAAATGCCAAGAGAAGCTGAATGGGACCTTTCTTAGTCTTTCCCACCGGGGCGGGGGTTTGCAGAAGCCACAGAAGCAACACTCCAGCTAATGTTGGTCCTGCAGCTCGGTCAGCGCTGCCTCCTCCGCCTGTGGTCACAGCGGCTCCTGACCAGGCAGCTCGGCCCTCAGAGCTCTGCAGTGCCTTTAGCAGCCTTCAGCAACAGCCGTGCCGCAATCCCGTGCACCTGGGTCTCTGTTGGGGTGGGGGTGGGGGTCTCAGAATGTTAGGTATTTCCATTTGCTTGTTCATTTATTCATTCAACACATGTTTAGTGCTAGATAAAATGTGTGAAGAATGTGTGGGGTGCTGGAGATTCAGAGGAGTGTATTAGAGGGAAGTAGATGGAAAAGTGAGTAGAAATAATGGCCATATTGTTCAAAAATAGAGAGGGAATCAGGAGAAGGAGCCCTCCTTTTTTCTGATGGCTGGAGAAAGAAGAGTTTTTAGCAGAGCCCTGGGGGGTGAGCGGGAGGCCCATACATAGGAAGAGGCGCAGCGGGCTCCAGGAGGGGCGGTGGTTTTGGGTGGCTGGGGTGGGATGCCCCTCGGGAGGGACCGTGTGCCTGTGTGTGAGATAAGCTTCCTTCAAGCATGAGTTACGGTGCTCTTGGCCATGAGTTCAATGTTAATGAATCAACAATGCCTGTTAGATAAAGTATTTTTGACAGAAACACACAAGAAACAAGGTTACGTATCGATCGGTTGACAAGGGGGTTGCGACCAGAGGCTTGTGGGAACCTAATGCTGTATTTCACCTAGAAGTAATGGTCCAGTGATCACTGATTCGCTGCTGGTGGGGGCTTCATACAACACGGTCGCTGTGAATGGCGAGAACCAACTAGCCTTTTCTAATGCACAGCTGTATACTTTCATGTAATGAGGAACATACCTTCCATACTCTTTCGACACCTTAAAAAAATCATACCTTAATATGTCCAAGATATCTTTCCACGTCCCTACATGCAGGTCGCCAGATGGCTGTGTCTCTCTGGACATTTCTTCAATCATTAACCAGCAGTTCCTTTCTAATGGACAATTTGTTTGCTTCCTGTTATTCACTAATTCTAAACAATACTACGATGAACGTGCCTATTGGTAATAATAAAATAGCTAACATGTATTCAGTACCTTCTATGGGCCCAGCCTTCTGTTAAGAGTTTTATTAAGTGGGCCTGGCTGGTGTAGCTCAGTGGATTGAGCGCGGGCTGGGAACCAGAGGGTCCCGGTTCGATTCCCAGTTGGGGCACATGCCTGGGTTGCGGGCCAGGTCCCCAGTGAGGACCATGTGAGAGGCAACCATACATTGCTGTTTCTCTCCCTCTCTTTCTCCCTCCCTTCTCCTCTCTCTGAAAATAAATAAATAAAATCTTTAAAAAAAAAAAAAAAAGAAAGTGAGATCTCCTGTAAGCCTCACAACAAGCCTGTGAGGGCGATATCGCTAGCACGACCATGCCCGCATCAATGATGAAGACTCTCATGCTTAGAGATGTTAAGTAACTTTTCCAGGGTCGCACCGCTTAAAACCAGGTCTTTCTGCCACTGATGCCTCATTCTTAACCAAGGTGTTCTGTTGCTTGTCACACACACAGTTCTGGGTACCTTTTGATTGGTTCTTTAGGGTATCTGCTTAGAAGTGAACTACTAAGTAGAAAGGCATGCCTATTTAAACATGTGGGCACGTTTTGTTAAACCTGCCCCCAGCAAATGTGTTTAAACTCACAGTGACTATGCGTTTCTTTCTTTGGAGAGCAACAGTCTTTCCCCTCTGTGCTTTCTAACTGGCTCATCTTGGTGCTATCTTCTTCACAAAACCTTTTCCAACCAGCTCTGCAGGAAATGACCACTCCCTCCCAACACCGTGCCTTGCCCACACCGCTTCTTACTTCTGACCCTGAGTTCAATGATTGGTTAGGTGGCAGGCTCTTCACAGGCAGGGGCCCTGCAGGGCCTGTTTCTGCATCTCTTGCCACACCTGGTAGGTGGTAGAGGCCAGGGAGGTATTTGTAGGATGAAGGAATAAATGAAGGAAAAAATAAACAAAAGATTTCTTCCTAGAAAGCTGAAAGCGAAGTAAACCAACTCTATTATAAAAATCTGCTTTTCCACAGGCTCTCATTAGAAAACAAGAGTTTTATTCCTCCTCCTGTTTGTCCTTGGCTAAACCCCAAGACCCTTGGAAGCAGAGACGTGGCCATTGCAAGATTGCTGCTCCATGTGCAGCGTGCCACAGAACCTCGTCACAGGGCCCATCTCCCTGTCCGGGACGCCCCAGTCCTTCCCAGGGAGGCTCTCGAGGCCTTGAAAGCCCCCCAGAGGAAGGAATGCAGGCACTCACTGTGTGCCTGTCGCTCTCTTAGACTTTTTGATAAGCACTTTCCTTAAGGTACAATAATCCTGAAGGATGGGTATCACTAGCCCCGTTTTGCAGATGAGGAAACTGAGGCTCAAAGAGATGGAGTCCCTAGGTAGTAAATGGCAGGACTGGTGGGAGCTGAGGCTGTGGGACTGTAAGGTCCTTGCCTCTCCCACAAAACACCCAGCGCAGTAGAGTCTGGGAGGCTGAGGGGCCGTGGCCCAGAGAGAGTCCCGTATGGAGTTGGAGAGAGAGGGTCCTGCCCTCATTAAGCCAAGATAGTCCCTAGAGAACTTTTCTTCCCCCGGAGAAGCATGTGATGCTTACAGATTGTTCCTGAAGAGCATCAGACTTGGGTCGAAGAACCACTGGGCTGAGGATGTGTTATATAGGTCGCATTGTCCTCACGAAACTGGGGAGGGGCGGGATGGGAGAGGCGGGAGATGTGTCATGGGGGGAGAGGGTTGGTCCCCAGCACGCATTTAGGGAAATTCTTCTGCTGTCCTCCTCCCATCCTGTTCAGGGTCGGGGTTTCTTGACTTGGCCTTGCAGGCCCTTCCTGGGAGTCCAGCCAAGGAGCCACTTCCTTATTGGTCTGGCAGCTGCTGGGCAGGCCTTGGCTTATATCTAAGCCTGGATTAAAGCTCCAGTTTCTTATGAAGAGCTGTGGGTTGGGGACCAATTCGTTTACTGGTTTTGACACTGTGTCTGGCTCAGCACAGGCCCCAGGGACACAGAGATGGGCAGCCCACGGGTCTCCTGTCCTGCAGCACTGTGTTCTGGTCAGAAAGCAGATCATCAGGAAAACGTCCCAGCCCTACCTAAGTGCTGGGGAGCCGAGACGGGGACTGTGTGTGTGTGTGTGTGTGTTTGTGTGTGTGTGTGGTGGGGGCTGGGCAGGGGGAGGTTCCAGCCAGCCGGTGGCAAGCTGTGGAGGTTGGATATTGGGCTGAGGCATGGGGATTTCCTCCTGTGGGCAAAGGAAGACTTCCTGCATTTTGAAGAAAGAGTGTCCCATGATCAGATTTGTGCTTTAGAAACAGATCAGCTAGGTGTACTTATTTTCAATACATTGATTTTTAAAGTGAAAATGAAAGTATCTCCATTTTGGAAAAACAACTCCAGCTAAGAGGACACACAGAGCAGAGGGTTACAAACCCGGCTGACCTGCTTACCGATATGGTGCCGATGAGTGACAGGAGCCCTGGACACGGAGCGAGACAGATTCGTGTTCATGTTCAAGTCCCTGCTACTGACTTGAACAAATTACGTCCCCTTCTCATCCTCAGTTCCCATGCTTGTCAAATGGGAGTGCTGTCACCCAATACGTAGGGCCATCATCAGGACAAAATGGGATGCCAGAGGACACTGTACCATTTGTCCACACTGGGAAAAGGTAAAGCATTAAGGTGAGGTTCCAGAAGGCTTTATATACACAGCTGAGGACATTTCAGTCACCCAGCTGTCCAGCAGCAAACGCACTACCCAGCAATTTCTTGGGAAGTCTCTCTCAGCTGTTCCAGCTCAAATCCAAGGCTGTCCTATAAAAATACGGCGCTGCCCAGAGGAGCAGATGCCCGTGTGTTTGGTGCTGGGCCACCTGCCCGCCGGGTCCAGCCTGCTGGGCCGCGAACATCAACAGCAGCCCCTTCCTGCTGGGAGAAGGAACAGGGACCCAGCTTGTTCTCTGAGAGCAGAGGACTGGTGGGTGACGAGGAACGTTTCAAGGTGGGACACTTCTTCCTGCACCGTTGGCAGCTATCTACATAAGGCATTCATTATATGCAGGTCCCAAGGCCAGAGGCCCTGAGCGGCTAAGCTAAAATTAGTGTAAAACGTGCCCCTGCCAGAGACAGAGAACATTTGAAGGTCAGATGCCTCCCGTCCACCACCCAGGCAGGAGTGGGGAGCAGGCACCAGACAGCTGTGGCGGCAGCTGCCTCCGGTTCCTCTCAGGCCCTGCCCGGAGACCCGGTTCAATGGCTCAGCGTGAGTTAAAAAATAGAAGGCAGAGTATAATCCCAAACATGTTTTTTAAAAAGTCGGTATATGGGCGTGGAGAAAAGGTGGCAGGCGATGTCACCGAATATCTAAAAGGCTGTCTCAGGTTTTAAATGTGGAAATAGTGGGCGAATGCTTTTCCTGTGCTTTCTAAAATTTCCTCAATAAATATTTATTTCTTTTGTAATCAGAAGCAAAGATAATAAAGGATGCTATAAGTGATATATTTACCTTAAATGAATTTAATGTGTATTTTAAATTTATAAAAATGATTATAGACTTTCATTAGGCATAGAGTATATATGTGTGTGCAAATGTATTTATATATCTAGTCCGCCAGTGGTGGCGGCTTTGAGTCCTAGAATGTCAAGGCTGGCTGGCATTGAAGATCAACATTCTCCAACTCTTTATTTTATGGAGAAAAATGAGGTCCTAGAAGTAAAGCAATAAGCCCAGAAATTACTTTTCACTGAGCCTGGTCCTGCACTGGTTTCCCCAAACCTTGCCCCCTTTAATTCTAGAGTTGTTTGTATTCTCATTTTATGGAGGCGGAAGCTGAGATGAAAAAAGTGAACCGATTCATTCACGGATGCCCCACTAGGAAGCCGCAGAGCTCAGTCCCAATCCTAGTTTTCCATCCATAGCCCACTGAGCTTGGAGAAAGAAAGTAAATCTTTGGAAGATGTCTGCTCCCCGAGGTCTCAAACGTTCAGGAAGCCACCCCTTACAGGAGCGTTTGGATTGCCTTTTCTGAGCCCGTCTTGGGTGTTGCACACCTTCCCTGCCTCTGGGGGACTTGTGTTCCTGTTGCCAGACCAGCCCCCAGGTGCCTTTGAGGGATGACTGACAAACAGTGGTGTGGGGACACAAAAGGGCACAGCGCCGTTTCTTCCCCGATGTGGGACAGGGCTGGCAAGTAAGACCTGCAGGAGAAGGCAGGCAGATGGCAGGCTTAGGGAAAGGAAGGGCTGGCCAGAGAGGCTGCCGTGGACACGCTTCCTTCTCTGGTCCCCTCCAGCCTTCCAGTGAGTGCCCCAGACTCAGCCGTGTCTCCAGGCAACCCCAGCTGCTCAGAGCAGAAGCCTTCGGTCCAGCTGCTACCTCTGCCTGCAGGGCCTGCCCCTCTTCCCATTTTCTTCTTCAACTCTTTCAGGGCCCAATTCATCCACGCACGTGGGCATTCTCGTCGGTGAACGCATTTTTATCGAGTGCCGACTACGCACCAGAGCAAGGCTGACGCAGTCCCGGCCCTGTCAGTCTCCGAGAGGGCTTGGCGCTTGGGCTACCTTGGCCTTGCACATGTGGACTCTGAGGCCAGAATGTCTGGGTTCAGCCTGACCACGCCGCTTGCCTGCTGTGTGTGCTCAGAACAATGACTCAGCCCCTGTGTGCATCCGTTCTCATCTTTAAAAGAGGAAGATAATAGCATCTGCTTCACGGAGCAGTGCAGGTAGAGTGAAAATCCATGCAAAGCTCTTAGAACAATGCCTGGCATGTATACATCCTCAATGATCACCAGCTATCATAATCATTCTTATTACCATCTGACTCAGGTTCCCTCCTCAGGATGCCCCTTGCCCTCTGGCTGCCCCCTCCCCTACGGTCCCGTAACACTTTGAATGTCTTCCCAACAGAGCATCAACGGTCATGTAGTGTGAGCAGGCGAGGGCCTGTCCACCTCCGTCTCCATACTCGGGGGCAGGGACCAAGTTTTAGTCACCTTCAGACAGGAGAGTAAGATGCTAGGAGGGAAATTCCTTGGCCAGTGGAATAGGGGAAACTGAGACAGATAGCTGAACGAACTGGCCAAGCAATTTATGGCCAGATACAAACGGCCACCTCGAGGGAGAGAACATCTAGGCATCAGCTGTATTTCAGCTCCAGGCCCAGGAGAGCAGCAACACCAGGTGGGCGAGGGCAGAACCAACTGCAATGACTAAAGACCCCCTGTCCTGTCGCTGACCAGTCAGTGGAGACCACAGCCCTGAGAGGGCACACCTGGAGAACTGATGAATATTCTGCTGAAACCTCCCCCAAGCCCTGCCCTAAGATTCCCCCCTGCAAGAGAGAGAGAGAAACTCAAGACAAAGGACCCAGTGTCCCAGGTCTCCCACTGGGGAGGGCCATGCCTTTCCCTTCCTCTTTGCCCACAGGTACGCTCCTCCTCAACTCTAGCAGGGGTGTCCAACCGCGGCCCGCGGGCCACATGTGACCCAGGATGGCTATGAATTTGGCCCGACACGAAATCGTAAATTTACTTAAAACCTTTTTTCTGTTCATCAGTTTTGGTTAGTGATTGTGTATTTATTGTGCGGCCTAAGACAGCTCTTCTTCTCAGTGTGACCCAGAGGCACCAAGAGGTTAGACACCCCTGCGAAGGCAATGGGCAGCTGGCAGCTTGTCCCAGGCTAGTCCCCTGAACCTGTCCCCAAGGCCCCCTTTTCTCTACTAAGCCCTTTCCTATTTTACTGTCCCCAGCTTTCATAAATGTGTCCTCATAGTCACCTGGACTTGTGCTGTCAAGTCTTTTCTATACAAAGTCAAGAGCCCGCACACTATTGGCTGGCCCTAGGCAGACCCGCTCAGGGCCAGGCCCCCATCTGGTAACAATCTCCATCCTGGCTCCCCGCACAAACACAGAGATCACGTCTCCAGGATGACTTCAGAGTGTATGGGTAACCTGTGCCCTCAACTCTAACCAAGAAAAGCCTTAGAAGCTCCTGGCTGCCTGGGTACTGGAGGTTGTGTATCTGGCCTTATCACAGAGCTCACTGGTGTTCCTTTAAGCCTGGCCCAAGCTGGCAAGGCAGCTGGGTACCAGGCTCCCTTGGGTGCTTCTGTGTGACGGGGAGCTCTGGCAGGCAGGTCATTATAAACGCCAACACCGCTGCCCTACCACACAGGATGCTTCCCACGGCCACACCTCTGCGCCTGCCGGGCCCTCCGCCCAGAATGCCCTCTCTCCCTTCGCGAGTCCTCCCACGAGGGGTCTGACAAACCCCCCGTAGATCCTTCAGTGGCAGCTCACACACCCCCTCCTCCACATCAGAGCCCCCTACGGTTTGTGGCTCCCTCTTTTCTCTGCTTCTCTTGGGTTGTGTGTGTGCTTCTGTTGCCACTCTTTCTCCCAGTAGATTGGTATTCACTTGTTTATGTGTCCCTTCCCCCTGCAGGGTCCACAGTGCCTGGAACAGAGGAGTCTCAAGAAAGCGCTGCTGAATGAATTTTTAAAGGGAAGTCAAGTCAACTGGTCTGCCCTCCTGCTAAGGCATATGTGCTAATGTCTCATGCCACCTTTTGAAGCCAAACTCTCACAGGCCTGTCTGGGCCGTCACTGCCCGTCAGTAGCCACTGCTCCATCACAGGGGCATAAGCTGACAGAGGAACATGGAATGCAAGTGCCAACTACAAGACGGGCTCTGAGCTGGCTTTTCACAGCTGCTCTGGCCTTGGAGACTGGAACTGTTGTGGGGATTTCGTCCCAGCCGAAACCTGTGGGTGACCACAACCCAATGCGTGAAAAAATCTCATACCGAGACACACGGGGAGAAGAGAGTCCGGAGCCACGGGACCAATTCCTCCATCTTGGGAAAAGGCCTCGTGGGTAGCTCAGCCGGGCTTTTTATTAGAAGCCTTAGGACACATTTACATTGGATTGATTGTTCATGGGATTATACATAACAGGGGTAGGTTTACTCATTAACAGAGCATTAGGATGTAAATTCAGGTCCGGTGGCAGACAGGACCAGGGTAATATATTAAACAGGACTCAGCAAGCCAGAATTTCTTAAGATACATCTTTGCCAAATTCCCATTAGAGAATTCCCATTCCACAGACATGATCCACACTTGCCCACACGGGAATCACGCGGAGCTGCGCTCAAAATGTGTAAATTCCAGAACATGCGTGTTTACACGCATGTGGAAAGAACTTCCACAGGAACCACCTGAGGAAGTAGGTATTTTAGACACGAAGACCCTGAGGCTCAGACCAGTTACACTGCTCCCCAAGGGGGTGACCGGGCAGCACTGGCATCCAGCTCTCGGGCCCCAGAACCTACTTTTCCTACTGTCCCACGGGATGACAGATGTGAAAGTGTTTTGAGTTCTGCCAAAAGAGAAAACTGTGAAACTACAAAACAGCAAAGGATTACCCGCCACACAGAAAAACTCTCGGAGGGAGCTGCCTTGTCATTATCTAGGCCCAAGGGGGCCTAAGAACAGCACAGAATTCTTAAAGGTGGCTGCCCCGGGAGGCAGCCTGTTGTTCTTCAGGGACAGGGGAGGAAGACGGCTGGGCGGGGTGGGAAGAGGTGTTTTGATCGCAAGCCAAGCAGCCCTCTTCCGGAGGGAGCTGCGGCACAGGACAGGGACCCAGAGTGACTGGGCTGTGTCGGGAGACCTGAAGGGCTGTAGTGGGGCCCTGAGCTCCTAAGACTCTGGGTCACAGACGCCTCAGTGAGGGGCACCCTGCCCTGGGCCTCCCTGCCCTGGGCCTCCCCCGGTTCTGGTTCAGTAGCTTTTAACATGAGCATCTCATCTGAGCTCTCGGCCTCTCTCCTGGGCCCAGAGGCCTCTCTTGGGGCACAAAGCTGACTAAGTACCTTCCTTGATCATACAGGGCCCGACCCAAGCCCCTTGGCACGGCATTCAAGGGCCTGCCCACTTCCCCCAGCCTCAGTCCCGCATGCTCCTCCTCTGCGCCTGTGGCCTCGGCACTCCAACTTCGTACCGGCTTTCTCCCTACTTTAGAGTGTCCTTCTTCCTTTTTTTTTTTTTTTTTTTTTTTAAACCTGGTGGACTTCCACTCATTCTTCAAAGCCCAGTTCAAGTGTCACCTTCAAATGGTCTTTTCTGAACCACTCCCACAACCAAACCCAAACAGAATGACCCCTCCCGCCGCCACAGGTTTCCTGTACTGGGGCTCTCTGCATGTCATCTCCATTGATGGTACACTCCTTAAGGGCAGTGACATACTTCATTCATCCGTGTGCCTCAGTGCCCAGCACAGAGGGTACAGCCCAGCAGGCAACAAATACAGCCCAGTGACCAGGCCCTGCCTGTTTCCCCACATAGCACTTCACTCCAGGGACTCCCACAGCTCACTCTAGATAGGGCCGAGATGTTGCCCCTGCCTTCAATAAATTCACCATGGTGGGGAGACCACGTGAAAGCCAACAACTGAACCAGGGAGGCATAAGTGATGGTAGAGGCGGGTACTGTGTGCTGAGTCCAGCTGGATGGTCAGCAGAGGCTCCCCAGAGAACCAAGTTGAAAGTCCAGGTGAGCCCACTGGCCTGGATAGTAGGGCAAAGGGGGGCCACGGGAAGAGCATGGGCAAAACCAAGGAGGGGTGAAATGCTGCTCTGTTCGGGGACCGCCGCAGGGCTGGAGAGCAGGGGTGAGTGTAACAGAGAGCTGGGGGGAGAGGGGGTTAGGCTGGAGAGGGGCAGCACCAGGTCACAGAGGATCCCTCCAGGTTGTCTCAGCTGCTTTTAGCTTCCTCCTAGTCCCTAGCCCCCAAGTTCCCATGCTGTGCAGCTGAGCCAGACAAGCAGTGTTTTGTACCTAGGAGCCTCCCACTGAGGAAGCAGACACGCCCATCCCAGACACCAAAACACCCATCCTCAAACCACCCTGAGGCTGTCAGGGTGGCCCTCTCCTCCCTAAGAGGCCAGGCCTGGACCAGACTCAGGCTGCAGCCTGGAGGCAGCCGGGGGACAGAGTGTTGAGTTCCTGACATGTACCCCCTGAGCCTTGATCAAGCCTGAGAGTGGCACGGTGGAGGGGCAGCCTCCCGCCTACCAGACAGCTCCAACTGCTGGACAAAAGCCTCTGCTTACCGCCCAGGCCTCATCTCTGAGGCAACTCCCCGAGCCTGCCCTGCACATCTGCCCGCGAGCTTTGGCCCTATACCCACTTCTGCTCTAAGTGAGGGTCTCGCTGTTAGGCTAACCTGGTCTCCTGGCCCGCATTGCCCCTCACCCAGCTTGCTCTTCCCCCCACATTCTGCTTCGGGCCTGCCCAGCTGTTGGTGTGCAGGCGGTCTCCACCCTTCCCGTCCCGGCACTGGCAGCTTACGGTGTCCGTGGTGTGTTGCCCAGGTGCGGGCAGGAGTGGGCAGGTATGCAGCTGGTGACGGTCTGAGTCTGAGTCTGACTTTAAGCAGAGTTTGCTGGAAGGGACACAGGCCCCTGAACGCAGACATGCACACACATGGCATATACAAAGCCCGGCCGGGCTCCCTGTGGATGTGAGGTCCATGTCCCAAGGAAGTGACTGACAGCCTCTGTGACCACCCCCCTCCCCGACCGCATGGCCTGGAACAGCCAGCGCTTGAGGCCTGCCAAGTTCACTGATCCCGCTGCCTCACTGTTCATAGAAGGAAACAGGGACAAGAAAGGGAGGCTCTTGCTTGAGATTTTCCCGAGCAGGGTCAGACCCAGTCCCCTGGCTTCCGTCCCAGGATGTGTGCCCATCACCACATGCTGCTTTTGAGGAAATGTCAGCTGAAGGGCTCTGGACATTTAGCAGGTTTTTCCTGAAGTCTCAGTAAAGCATGGAGATCCATTCTCCTGCCTCAGATGAAGTCAGCTCCACCTACCTGCTGGCCACGGACATGGCCCAGTGACCTTTGGGCTGTGCTGAAATTGCTGTGTCCTGTGGTGTGAGGAAGAGATGGCAGGGGCGGAGAGGGGGAGGGCTTACCTGCCCAAAGCCAGCCGTGGTCTCATGGTTGAGATGTGTCAGAGATTTCTTAGAGCTTGGAGGATTGTGTTGGAGGGAGACCTGTGGGCAGTAGAAAGTGAGACTATTATACCAGCACCATCTGTCAACCTCCACTTGAGTTTGAAAAATGCACCCAAAAGTGAGGCGCACAGACTTGGTGAGAGTAGCCTCACAGCTAAGCCCCAGCTACCACCTCGCCCACACCATGGTCAACACAGGGCCAAGGTCAGGCTCCCCCAGGGATGCAGCCATAGCTTCATCTCCCGCTCAGAGCCGACAATCCCATCACCAGCCCCTGCGGAAGCCCCTGCATTCTATTTCTTCTCTCGGGCCGAGAAACTGTCACTTTCGAGCACTCTTTGGTGCTCCCTCATCACCATTCACCCTAATTCCTTCATTCTTTCTCTCATCATTCATTCATTCACACAAGCATTCCATAGCCATCTGGGAAAGCTATTACATGCTACTGTCAGGTCTCAGAGATGAAGTCACTGAGAGTGACAGCACAGATCTAGCACGAAAGTCACTTGTAGAGACAGGACCAATGCCACGGGCTCTCAACACCCGGCCTGGTGGTTTCCTCACTCCTCCGAGCAGTCCCCATGCCAGACACCGGGCGAAGCGTCTTACATGTGCCGTGCAGACGGTGTGGTGCTTCCCACCACGTTCGGCACAGGGACTCCTTGTTGTGTGAAACTATTTCTCAAAACTCCTGCCGACGGTAACTCCACACTTAGTATCTTTTCATTGGGGAAATAAACAACAATACCAAAGCCACAATGAACATATTGCTTTACAACTAACTTATACTTTAGCAATCACAGCACCACCACATATAGTTAAATAATGGTTCCACATACTCATTTGAGACGTGTTATTTATGTCTTCTGGGCTTAAGGCTTTGACCCCTCGGGGATCCAGTCATTCAATATTCATTCAGCAGGTAGTTACGGTGCATCTCTGGGACGCCTGGCCCTGTGGCCCACAGGGTAGGACCCCGGGACGAGGGAGAGCCGTGGCTCTACACTCAGGCATGCTGAAAGCCCAGCCCAGCTCATCGTGCTTCTGCTCCCAAAACCCGTTAATACTTTCATCCACGCCTCTCTGGCTTTTTGTTTACGTATAGTTTTCATGTAGTTTTTTTTATACATAGGTGAAGTCACCCGGCATATACCACTTTGTAGCTTGCTCTCCTGAACCTTTCTTAATCTAAAGGTACCACGTTCTTAAAGGGTATGTAATAGTCCATCAAGTAGATCAGAGGTCAGCAAGCTTGTTCTGTTAATAGCCAGATAGTAAATATTTTAGACTTTTTGGACCATACTCTCTGTCCCCATTGCTCCACTCTGCAGCTGGAGCACAAAAGCAGCTATAGACAATACGTAAATGAGTGGGCCTGTTTGTGTTCCAATAAAACTTTATTTATAAAAACAGGCTGTCAGTGGGATTTCGCCTGCAGGCTATCATTTGCCAGCCCCTAGTAGAGATGTACGCTAGTTTTTATCTCCATGTGTTAGCACTTAGATTTGCTTTCAGTACTCAGCACTTCAATATTATAGCTAAGGCTGCGTGGAAGTTTCTTACAACTTTTTTTTGCTTAGGCTATATTCCTGGAAATTGGGATGACTGTGCCCCAAAGCACGGGTATCTGTGAGACAAAGCTGTTGGTGCATGTTATGAAATTGCTCCTCCAAAATGATCCACCAGCAGCGACGCGACGGCACCCGTTTCCCCACACCCGGTGCATGGTGGGCGTGGTCCTCTGAGACATTCCCAGCCTCCCCTGCCCCTCCGTGTCTGGACTTTGCTTTTGTCTGATGTTTAAAGCCTTGGTCTGCACATACTCTTTAATCTTCCTCATGTCCTTTTTGAGTAGGGGTCAAGTTCAGGGGACGAGGGAGCCAGGGAGGCACAGTATCCTGAAGGCCCAGTGCAGATGGCACTGGCCAACAAGGCTGACAGCTGCCCTTCTCTGCTGGGCAAAGAACTTCGGGTCTGGACAGGAACTGGAACTTCCAGAGCCTGTATCACTGTGGGCCAGGGAGGGGCGGGGAGAGGAGAGCATCATGGAGAGAAAGGCGCAACAGGGTGGGAAGGGAAGGAAGGGGTTTGGGGGCTTCTGTCGGGCTCCACACGTGTGAGCGTGGGCACGTTCTTTCACTCTCAGAACTTCCCTTTCTGTCACCTGGAAAGGGGGTGAAACAATCCACTGCGCAGGGTTGTCATGAGGGTTCAACATGACCCTTAATACCAGGTCTCACACGGTGCCTGACGTGGAGGAAAGATTTACTGAGTCTCTGTGAAGTCAAATTGCCTTGCACACTAGGGTCTTAGGAGTGAATATTTTTTTAAGAGAGAGGATGGATCCAGTGCACACCACATGGTGGGCCTTCAAAAAGCAGTCGATGGATGAACGAATGAATGGAACTTTGAACCTGAACAGCTCCAGCTTTGTCACTTGTTAGTTACATGATCTTGAACAATGAACCTCCCTCTTTATACCCCAGCTTCCTTCTCTGCAAAATGGTTTACCGAATAAGGATATTTACGTAGTGCTCACAGATGAGGAAACTGAGGCATGGGTCTCAGGGTCTCTCAACTGGTACATGGAGAGATCAGGGTGCCCACCCACAGGCTTGTTGTGAGGATGAAATGAGACAAGGAGTGTAAAGTTTCTGGCTCAATACATGTTCATTCTTTTCCATCAGCAGGATGGTCTGCCGGCCTGGGGGTGTTGGCCTGGGAAACTGAGCACAGTGGTGTCCGCAGCCACGAAAGGGACTGGGACTGCCTTGGAGGCAGCTGCGCACTGGCTGTGAGGTGTGCTGGCACCAGTGCTTGGGAGGAAACTTCCGAGAGAATTCTCTGGAGACCACCCTTTCCAGGGGGCCATTTCCCGAGGCGAGGAGGGTATCTGGTGGGTGGATAAACCTAGAGGACAAATGCATGAACTAAGGTCGTTCCCCATTGCTCTTCCCAGTACGTAGAACAAGAAGCCTATTAGCAGTGGGGTGAAGTGATTGAGAGGCGATCTGGATCAGACTCAAATCCAGACCTGCTACTTAGTAGCTGTGACCATGGGACAAGTCACTGATTCTTCCCAAGCCTCAGTTTCCTCATCCATAGATGAGGAACAGGAGAGCCGTATGATAGGGCTGCTGGGAGGATTAAATGAGAAACTGCAGGCCAAGCACCCAGCACCTTACCTGCCCCATAGTAGGCGCTCAGTCATGGTCTTTTATCTGCAGCAAAAGACCTGCCCCTCCTGAAACCCACCCTGCCAGGGGGATGGTAAGCCTGGGAAGTGACCTTCATCTTGAAGGCCTTGACTTCAACTTGACTTCCGTCTTAAAGAAAGACTAACAAATTTTCCGGGGCTATCCCAAGTTTCCTGTAACTGGTGAACAGAAGACACGCTGACAGGATTTCTAGAGCAGCTGGGAGAAGCCAAGAGGGGCCGCCCGCTACGTGAGCAGCTCAAGGAGCCTCTAGAAAGATTTGACAGAATCCTCTGCCCGTGAAAGTGACAGCAGAGGGGGCCACCTTTGTGGGAACTGGACAGAGGGCTTACATGTCTCCTGCTCCAACTGGCCGTTCCCATGCAGCTAAAGTTGTGCACCTTTTACACCCTGTGAGGGATGTGTACATACTAATGTCTGCTGTGCCTTTGGGTCAGGCACATGCTACTGCTGCTGGTTTGGGGCCACTCAGCACACTTTCTCCCTGCTTCTGCAATAGCACCCTGGCTCCATTTTGGGGAATTAGCTCCCCTGGTCTTGGTGGCCATTAAAGCAATGTGCCCTGCCTTCCTGCAGCCCCGGGGAAAATGCGGAGGTGAGCTAGGCCTATTGAATGCTCTCTTCCAGGCCTTGGGTCTTCCATTTCTGTGGCCATGGCAGGACAGCCACTGATTCGTTCATTTTCTGTTTCCCTGGGGGCTCCTGGATCCTTTTCTGAGCCTGGTTCTCCAGCGTTCCTGTCAGATCTGTGAGATTCTTATTATCCTTCCAATTTAAGTCTCTTTTGCTTAAGTTGCCCTAACATCACCTTCTGTTGCTTCCACCAAAGAGTCCGGACGGGTGCAAAGAGGAAGAAGTCAAATGGCTTTGGTACAAAGGGCTGCGACCAGGTACTCTGGCACCAAATGCAAAGAGGGAAACTCAAGTTGAATATTAGGAGCTCCTCAATAAAGCTATTCCCCCTTGTTTCTTCTCTGCTGGAGGAGGCCTGCTTTTTTTTGTTGGGCGGGGGGCAGACCTTCCACAGGCCCAGGGAGTAAACCATGATTAATCCAGTCTGGCAGAGGTGGTGCGGTTCCTTGCCAGTAACTGGTTCGGGCCTGGGCATGTGACTCAATTCTGGCTAATGGGACCTATCACTCCCATTTTCCAGCTAAGGGAAGTCTTTCTCTGAGTCTCTGGGAAAGGACTCCTCTGCTAATTTAAAAAAAAAAAAGAGGTTTGAGGGACACTGTTCCTCTGCTGCACCACCCACCATCCTGTCTGCCAATGGCCACCGAGCCCATCTCATGACCTCGGGCGCCGACTGTGGTTAGGCTGGCAGAAGGAGGAAGCTAGAGAGAGTGGGAATCCTTGACGTCACTGGGCTGCTGAGTTACTCAGCTTGGGAACTGCCCCTACCTCCAGGCTCTCAAAGTTAATAGAACCCTATTGTCGAAGCCACTCGTAGTTAGGTTTCTGTGACCTGCAGCCCACAGCATCGGAACACCCGGCCAGAGCTCCAGATTTGGGAGTGTGTATCCCAATGGCAGGCTGGCACTGCAGCATCACGGGCTAGAGGCAGGAAGCGGCTCGAAGAAGGGAGCATCTGGAGGTCGGGGTGAGCTTGTGACGGGTTCGGACAGGGCCACTCACGACAGTCTCCATCACTGGCAATCTCTGAAGCTGGAAGAATGGCAGGACCATTTTCTGGCAATCGTCCTTGTTTAAAGTAAGAACCTGGCCAGCACCTTGAGGGCATGGGGAAGGGGATCTCGCCCGAAGTGGGGTTTGGCTGGAATGGTAATAGCTAGTCAGGGTCTCAGGGTGTGGAGTTCCTGTGTGGCTCTGACTCTGGCGGAGAACTGGAGTCCGAGGCAGGACAGAGGCAGAAGGGAGCAAAACCAGCTCTACAGAGTCACCAACACAGCAGGGTTTGGGGGAGGCTGCAGCCCTGGGCACCCCACCATCACCCATAGGAATGCCAGGTGTAGAGTTCAGGGCAATGCCAGGTCCTACCAGACTCCTGGGCACTGATGAAATTTGGACCACTTTAGCTCAGGTGTTGGACAGGCACGCTGGAGGGACGGTGCTTTCAGTGGAGTTCGACAGGAGCTAACGGGGGCTTCAGTAAGGAAACACTTCCCATCAGGAGCTGGGAGGTCTCTGGTGAGATTTCCAGCTTATGCCAACCTGAGTCTGATGGTGTGCAAGCAACCCGAGCGCCTTGGGGAGACAGCCCTGTTCAAGTCCAAGGGGACAGCCGCTGAACCAGTACTCCTCCCTCCATCCTGTTCTTCGTGCATCAGCCCTGGGATCAGGCGCTTCCTCCGGCTACGTTCTCATCTGCATGCTCTGCCTCTTCAGAGCGCCCCCCGCTTCCTAACACCCAACAGACCCCAGAAGTAGTCCCTAGGGGTTGTCTTCAGGCCAGAATGATCCCAAAAGGTCATCTAATGTACCAGCCTCCTGTGACCAAAAGGAAAACAGAGGTACAGAGAAGTGCAGGGGAGTGCTCTTAGCCTGTTGTGAGCCCGGGCAGTCTCATCCTCTCTAAGGTCAGGCCAGTCCTGACATTCCATGGCTCTGCTTCAAAAGGACTACATGTGAGCAGGAAATGAATTCTTCAGATCCCTCTGGAATGGCCCCAATTTAAGCCTGGAGTGAGGGTCTGTCCCCTTTCCTTTATTTCTCTTCTTCCAACACCTGGGTCGCCTGCACTCACCTGCAAGCCCCATCCAACTGCTTGTTCCCAAACCAACCTTCCCTCTTACAATCATTAGAATCACATAAGGAACCCCTGGCCTGGACTCTCCTCTAATACTGTGCCCTGTTTCTGGAAACTGTTGCCGTCTTGTTCCCGAGGTCCAGCACCGCCTTATTCCTCAGTCCTGGTCTAGTGTCCACACCCCAAGCCTGAGTCCCCAGTGCCTGGACTGTGCCCAGTACAGTGGTGATATGGTGGCAGCAGAGAGTGGCTTCCAAAGCGGGTGCTCGTCTGAGAGTTTTACATGAATTACTTTATCAGCTCCCAAAGAGGGCCACAGCAGGCAGTTACCATCATTACCCCCATTTTACAGATGAGGCAGTGGAAGGCTCTCTTACCAAAGGTCACTGGACTGGTAAGTGGCAGTGCCCAATAGCCCCCTGACAGTCGCATGTCAGCCATTTCTCTGGACCCTGCTCTGCTGCTGGCCTGGACTGGATTCCTCCCACTGCCATCCCCTGGGTTGGCCTTGAGCAACTCCTCTCCCTGTGGGCATGGGCAGTCGCCAGTTCCTGGCCTCTCTCACTCCCTACCACTCTAGGCTTCCGTCATATCCTTTAGAGAGGACACGAGACTTGACAGGACCTGGTGATTTGCAAACGTAGAACCCATGACAGCATCCGTGAAGCTGGCTCCCTGTCACTCGCTCAATGGCAGTCGCTGGGCTATGGCTTCAGGGGCTGACGGTGCTGAGCATCACCCACCACCCAGGGAAAGCCAAGTGGCACAATGAAAAAGCCTGACAGTCCCATGCTTAGATCCCAGCCCTGTCCCACAAGGCAATTCCATGGGAAGGGTGGCTTCTTACAGCCTCCAACCCCCTAGCTGTGAAATGGGGCTAATGACACTGATCTCGAGTGGCCTTGGTGAGCACAGGTGAAACACCTCTGTCTAGTGCCTGGCTCTCTGTGAGGCTGGTTCCCTCCCCTGCCTTTTCTTCACTGGCTCCTGCTCCTCTTGGTGCGAGTTGTCTCCTGATGCCAGAGAGAGCCTCTCGGGGTGAGGAACCTGAGCGGTCCCGATGATGCCCACCACGTGGCTGGCAGGGACCTAAGCACACTCAGCATGCTGGAAATAAATATAGGGTCCAGGCACCTGATTTTAAACAATGGGCTATTCTGGGGTTTTAATTGCTCATCAAGGGGAAGGCAGGCTCTGGGCAGTGACCAACCCTGGAGGGCCAGGACAAGCACTGGGGTGGAAAACAGACAAAGGTGCAGGTGCAGCAACGCCAGCCAACACGTTAAAAATCCCAGGCTGTCACTGAGGGAGAACGAATAAAAAGCCTCTGAGGTGACCACCCTCACAGTGTACAAATGGGGAAACTGAGGACAGGCGGGAGAACGCTTCGACAAACGTCCATCAGCATCTCCTCCGGCCTGGCTCTCTGCTCAGCGAGACAGAGTGTGGAGAGACACGTGCCATCACACTGCCTGCGACAAGTGCCAGGAGCAGGCATGGACTGGCTGTGGGAGCAAGAAGGAGACCCCACTCTAATCATACGGGTCGTTCATTCGTGCACCGATGTGCCCGTGCTCACACGTGAGAGGCACTGCTTAGGTGCTGGACATGTGGCCCTGGACAAAGTCCGGTGCGGCCTTCCTGGGGCTTGTGGTCTCAGGACAGAGAAAGGCAGTCACAGGTGAAGGAAGCTGTGTGTGACAGACTGCCAGGATGTGTGACGCTAAGAAGAAAAATACAGCAGAGGAACCTGTCCCTGGGTGACATGTTAGGCAGATAGGTTGGTGCTAAATTATCAATTCACTTTATCACACGAGATAGGCAGGCAGTGAATGTTCTTCTGAGTGAAGAGGGAAACCAGGCCCTGGGATGGTCTGCCTCAGGGGTCACAGAGAACCAGCAAGAGTCAGGACTGCCCCAGATTTCCTGTCTCACAGGCCAGAACTAATGCCTGCACAGTGCCAGTGCGGCAGCCCCTTGTCCCCGTCACCGCCATCCCTCCCCTCCATCCTGCCCAGGGGGTGGGGTGGGAGGTGCAAGACGCAGCCTTGCCAGGTTGGGGGCCAGAGCCAGGCCCCCCGCAGCCACCACCACCTCCTGGCTTGCCATTGCCCCCGCTGGCCTCAGTCTACGGAGACTGATAGACCGTCAGTCACACAGACACGGCAGACTGCTCCGACCCTCTCCACCTCCCACAGATGTCAGTGGTGCCTTGGTGTCAGACACACGTGGTCCCTCCGCTTCCGAGCTGTCTGACCTTGACAAGCTCAGCAGAGCATCTGTCAAAGCTGGATGTGGTGCCACTCTCCTCGAGCTGTGAGAAGATCAAATAAAGTGAGTGTAAAATGCCCACAAGTCTGTGGCCCACGGTGGGCCTGAGAAGCTCAGGCACCTCCCGCATCGGCTCCCTCCCGCTGGGCCTGGCCAAAATTGAGCCTGGCCGAAAGCCCAGAGCATCTTCCCTCTGCAGGGCTCCCACAGCTTTGAGAGCGCTGGTGTTCTCTGCCCGTGTCTGTCTGGCTCCTGAACAAGATTGACAGCTCCCGGGGAGCAGCCTCTGGCTCCTGCAGGGCTCCAAGCCCCCAGCCCAGGACTCAGCATAGAGTCACACTCGGTCTCAGCCTCTGCTCTGTAAATGTCCCCATGCAGCTTCCAGCCAGGAAAGCTGAACTTGAAAAATAATGAGGAAGGTAAAACCACGGATTCAGAGTCAGCTTCTTTACCAACCTAATGACCCTGGACAAGTTTTCTTTTCTTTCTTTTTTTTTTTTTTTTGGTAAATGAAGATAATCAGTACCTAAGTCTCTGCAAAATTACGTGGTGATTTTAATATTATTGTTCCGTTACATAATCATAAGGTTAAGACGAGAGTTTATTCAATTTGTAACCTGGTACTGTAATCCCTTCTGCCATGTCCAGCCCTCAGAGAGTGAAACTGTCCAGCGACAGGGAATTACACCTGACAGGCAGCCATGCCATGTTTTGACTGCTTCTGAGCATTAGAACCTCTGCTGCCTGGTGCTTGAAGGCCTGCCACGCTGAGCTCTGGAATGCAGAGAAATAAGTGGGGGGCGAGTGTGAGGGAGGGTCTGGGAGAGGTGCAGGATGTTGGGAGGGTGCTGGGAGCTGGCACCTAGAAAGGACACCTCCAGTCACTGGGCCAGGGAGCACTTCCTGATGTGTCCCTCTACCGGCTGTCAGCCCCCCTTCCCAGATAAACTCATGCTAATGCACCTACTCTGCCCTGGGCTTCAGAGCCAGCCCAGCCCTTCCCGAAGAAGACACCCTGGCCCGCTGCATCCTGCCTGGGGCTGCTCAGCGGCTGGGCCACAGGGGCCTGGGTTCTCAAGCCGTGATGTATGATTAATGACTCTGATGAGCTCACCAACCCACGGAGGGAGGGCGATCCAAGGGGAGGCCAGAGGAAGGCTGGTTATGGATTTTAACCCTCTGATGTGACTGGCTGGGAATTTAACATCAATAATTCAAGGCAGTAGGGGGAAGAGGGTGAGAAAATGCAAAAGAGAGGGAAGTAAGGACAAAAAGGAAGAGGAAGGGAAGGAATGGGGGAGGGGAAGGAGAGAGGACAAGAAGCACAGATGCATTTACTGAGTTTCCCATGTGCTACTTTCGCCTCCTCTTGCTCCTTTAAGCCTTCTCTCCATCTGTGAAGCAGATACTGTCACCCTCATTGACCAGATAAAGAAACGAGGTTCAGAGAGGAAAAGCAAGGGCTTCAGGGGCAGGGGGTGGGGGAGCTATTGATCCAGGTCTGCCGATGCGGAACCCGGGGCGTTTCTACTGCACCATGACTCTGGAGTGGAGCCAGGTTGAGGAGCACAGAGGGTCTCTTCCACCTCAGGACTCAGTCCCGGCTCACACGCTGGGGCCGCAGGCGGGGAGAGGAGTCGGGAGGGCTCTGCCCCCAGGGAAGAAGGCAGCCTCTGGCCTTCTGGACAGCACCAGAACTTTGTTGCTGGAGCTGAAAAAATTAACTGCTATATTTAAAAGCATTGTTTCGTTGCTATGGTAACAGAGGGGCTAAGAATAATATAAAAAGAAGACGATATGCCAGGTTGTCACTGGCAACCCAATTTTAAGGGTGTGTGTATATGTTTTAAAGGGAGTAGGGGGGGAGGTGGTGAGGTTCAGACTGTCTTCCCTGCTTCCTTCGGTACCATCTGGCCCGCGACACATCCCAGGGCTGGGATCCGACGGGTCTGCCCGAGTCAGGGGAGAGCTGGCACATCCTGGCCTTGAGCCCAAAGATAAAGGTGACTATCGTTCCCTAATTGCTGTCCCCCCCTGACAGCCACCCACTGCCTGGACAGCCTCCCTCAGCTGTGGAACCCCAGCCGGAGGCACCTCTCAAACAGATGGTCCCAAAATAGCTTCCTTTCTCTGACCTGGGAGCTTGAAGCCAGCCTGGCAGACTCCCTGGGGACCACCAGGGAGAACAGATGGTCGAGAGAGAAGAGCAGGAGACAGATTTATTGATCTGCAGCCTGGGTGTCAGGGCTGGGAGGAGGCTTGGGACAGACGTGGGCACAGGGTGTTCCTGGCTCTCTGAGAGGTCCTGGCCAGAAGGACTAGGTCTAACTTTGTTCTGTAGCCTGGGCCCAGGTGACCTGGAGGGGACCCCAGCAGGCCTAAGGAGGGACAAGCAGATGGATGAAGACTGTGGTCCCTCCTACACCAACCAGCTGCTTGTCAGGGATGAGAGGGAAGCACCCATGGAGGCATGAAGAACTGGGCAGGAAAAAGACAGACAAAATCCCTAAGAAGGTTTATTGACGGTCATGTGTTGGAAAGAGCTCTGGTGTCTTTAACTCTGGTGCCTGTGACCTGGGGAAAAGCTGTGAAGTCAACCTGACCAGAGTCCCCAAGCTGGCCAGCTCTGTCACATACTGCTGTGTGACCTTCAGCAAGGTCCTTAGCATCTCTGAGCCTTGGTCCTACCACAGGGAAGAAGACTTGTTTTTTTTCTCAGGACTGTAGTTGGCTCTCGAGAAACTGAAGTATACATAGTGCCAGGCCTGCACACAGAACATCCACAGTGGACAGCACCATCCAGCAGGAGAAACCGTCCACTAGGCAGGCGTTGATTTCTCTGTGCCAAGCCAACCCCAGGGAGGCACCTGTGCAAATAAATAAGGACTGAGAGACAGCTGGGGAGGTGTCATCATACAGAGATTGCTAGCAAAGGCACCCAGAGCGGCCAGATGTCCCTGGGGGCCAGGTAATTCCAAAGGAAGAGGAAGGTCTAATGGGATGAGGACAGAGGGAGAGGGAAAGACATTCCAGGCAGAAGGAATGACTTGAGCAAAGGCAGCGAGGAGGGAAAGCATGAGGGCTGTCTGACAGCAGCAGACAGGCTTGCTGGGCTGGAACCTCCCAGCAAGGAGAGGTCGCTACAGAAGGGAGCCGATCAGATCTGTGTTTCATGAAGACCCTGTGGTGCTCAGCACAGAAGCTAGATGGGCCTGGCGAACTAGAGGCAGGGAGGTCCATAGGGATGCTGGTGCAAGAGTCCAGGCCAGACTTAAAGGGGCCTGGGCTGAGGCAGAACAGTGCTTTGTCATTTACAAGGCACATCCATGTGCATTACCTCATTTGATCAAGCCAGGATGGGCAGAGGGTACTGCCCCACCCAAGCTCTCCCCCATCCCTGCTGACATGGTTTCCCACTCACCACATACACACATAGATTCTCCAGCATCCTCTAGAAGTAGGCAAGTCCAGGAGAGCTGATTGGAGCACAGATTAAAGAGAGGTCTCATGAGTCTGTGTAATCAGGGAGGGCTTCCTGGGAGAGGAGGCATTCTGGGAAGATAGTGTAGTGCAAATAAAGCTTGGAGAGGGGACTGGTCACAGTACACTGGGGAAATAGCTCCTGGAGCCTGCTGCAGCTGAGACCTCCTGCAGGAGAGTTGGGAGAAAGCAGGTAGGAGGTGTGGGCAGGGCTGGGTCCCAGATAGCCACGAATTCCAGACTGAGGGGCTGCATTCTCTTGTGGGCAGTGAAGACCTCTGGGGAACCAAGAGGAGTAGAGGCAGGATGAAGACGTGTGAGCAAAGCAGTCTTAGGAAGCCAGCTGGGTCAGGCATATAACTCCTTGCTCCTCTCCCCAACTCTCAGACACAGGATCCTCTTTCTGGTCTGGCTGTCTGAGCACCAGCAGCATATACCAAACGTCAACATCCTGTCATGAAAAATGGGTACGTTTATTTAGCAACTATTCTCATGTCAACAGGACACTGCCAGCTTTCCCATGCCTCCGCCTTGCTGTCTTCCCCTTTTGGGGAAAGTGAGTTGCCTTAGGTCCTGCTCTCTGAGGGCATGCACTTCTGGTCTCACTTTCCCATGGCGGAGGTGCCCAGACTTGTGTCTGTGGCCCCTGGGAGGCCAAGCTGAGTCAGCCATAGGCGGAGAGCTGCCCCAAATGTCTCCATGTCTGGGGACTAGACACATTCAGCTTTTGAAAGCAGCCCATTCAGCTTTTGCCCTTCTGCCTCCTTCAACAAATATTATTGAGCACCTACTATGTGTTAAGCACTGAATCAGACAAATAAAACCCCTGTCTCCTTGGAGCTTAAATTCTAATTGGGGAAACAGATAACAGTGAACAAGTACATGTTGTCAGATAGTAAGGAGTACTATGAAAGAAATGAACAACTTGGAGAAGGGAAAGGAACACGACCAGAAGAGACGTTTGAGTTGAAGGCTTCTCTAAGGAGGTGACATTTCAGCAGAGGTCTGAATGAAGTGAGGGAGCAGTGGAAAGAGAATTTTTGAGAAGAGTATTGCAGACAGAGGGAATGGTATGTGCAAAGGTCCTGAGGTGGGAACGGGCTTTGTATGTTTCTTTGGCTCCTCATCTAGTGCTCTTGGGGAAAAAAAGAAGCTCAGAGAGGTTAAGTGACTTGCCTAGAGTCATGTTGCTGATTAGTGGTCAAGCAGGGCCAGAGGGCAAGTGGGCTGCTTGCTGGTTCAGGGCTCATCTGCCACTGCATGGGCAACCGGCCACATTTCAGGGCCCAGGCTGCAGCCAGAGTGTGGGCGCTGGCTGCTAACCATGGGCGGAGGCAGAAGGGAGGGTGTGTCAGTCATTCAGTAAACAAATATCGACTGAGCGCCTACCATACGCCAAGCACTGGCTGTGCTGGGCCCTGGCATAGAGCAGGGCACACATGGACAGAGAGCTCATGGGGCTCACACTCTAGTGAAGATCAGAGAATATGGGGATCATGGGATTCCAGGATGCTACAGTCTGTGGTCAGAATCTGGGAAACTCAGAGTGCAACTGATTGCATGTTAGCCTCAGAGAATTCAGGATCACACAAGCACAACTTCTCAGCACAGGACAGTTGACAAGGCCCTTCAGAAGCATCTGGTCAACTTGAAAGAGGCTGGAGCACTGAACGTCCCACATATGACAGCCAGTGGTAGAGCCAAGGTCTTAACAGCCGGAGCCCAGGACCCGGGGCCAGTGGGATGCTCCTGGGTAATGTAGATGAGCGTGGGCTTGGGGGCCAGACAGACTGGCTGTGGATCTGTATCCCATGCTTGCAGTGGCATGGAATCCTACTGAGCCTCAGTTTCCTCATCTGTAAAATTGGACTCATATGGCATTACCTCAAATAGTTGTGACGATTAAGATAACGTATGTAGAGTACTTAGCAGGGCAAATGCTCCAAATGCTTGAAGTTGTTATAATGATTAGCGAAACTTCAAGGACACTGGTATCTTTCTTGGAAGGTGACAAAGACTGGACCCAGCTGGGATCTGAACAGCTGACCCAGCCCAGCTAGCAGGCTTAGTATCCCACAGAGGGTCTGCCGGGATATTAGCTGATGGGGAATAAGGGTTGTTTCACCTTCACCTTGAAACAGAAACATGGTGTGTGTGGCCTGGCCCAAGCCCTCTCCCCTCCCCTTCTCCCCACTCCCTCCTCTCTCTCTGTCACTCGTTGTCTCTGTCTCTGCCTGTCTCTCTCTCTCTCTCATGCGTGCACACACACACACAGAGGCATGTGCTGCAATTATGGCCATAGACCTTGACCCTTCCCAGGGCAGTGGGAGATAAACAGGAGTGAAGGGATGCAGAACAGTTTCCAGAAGATTCGAACTAGAGGCTGAGGTACATGGTTTAACCCTCTCTTGGCTGGCCTAAAACTAGCCATGATGAAACGAGGGCCTACCCAGAGGTCAGGAGAGCAAGAGCCCGTGACCAAGTGACATTGATAAGGAACACACCCTTGATAGTGGCGAGGGACCAAGGCCGGACAGCTGGAATGAAGGGATCAGACTGTGCCGCAGCGGGTGCAGAAGGCAGCCGCACAAAGGGCAACCAGGCACCCCCAGGGACTTCCTGGAGGAGGAGGAGGGTGTCTGTCATTTGCGCTTTGAAGTTTGGGGAGAATTTGGTCAAATGGAATTTGTTGCTCGGTATGAGAACTGTATTACAAGCAGAAAACAAAACAGACTAAAAAAGTTAAGGAGGTTGGAACTTTTAGGATGTGGAGTAACAGTGAGGTTCCGCTGACGATTTAGGCTTTTTCTGAGTTGGAAGACGTGAGTCGGGAGGTGGAGCAAGAAGCCCTTTTTGCCTTCAGTTTTCACCTTTCCCTTGAGCAAACAGCAGTTCCTTCATGCATGTGATAACTCTAAAAAAAGTTGAGGCAGCCTAAGCAAGTCATTTTGCTTTCCTGTGCCTCACTTTTTCCATCTCCCAGACAGATGTGTCCTGGACATCGGGGGGGCTGCCCAGAGCAGATGTTCCTGACCAACGGCAGTCACTGGCTGCCCCGCACTTCTCAGGGAGGTCTGTGGCCAGTTTCTCTGTCCCCACCAGGACATCCATCTTTCTGGGGCAAAGGCCCCAAAATGAGAAGGATGACATGGTGACCAGGCTCAGGAGAGACACACAGAGCCTCACCCTCTACCTCACCCCAAGTTCACAGCAGCCCCAGGTGGGTATCTGAACCTTGAAGAGGTGCAGTGTCTTGCCTGAGACCTGTGGTTGGTTAAGTAGCAGAGTCTGGATTTGACCCCAGGACCGCTTGGCTCCCACACTCCAAATCTTCTCCATCAGGCCAGGCCATCCCTTTTTCTAAGTGGCACAGGCCAAGAATATAAGCTGAGTTGGAAAGCAATTCATTCTCAGTCCCATAAGGACTCAGACTGGGAGGGTAATGAGGCTCAGCTACACCTGCCACTCCAGGGGCCCAGACCCTCAGAGATGGAAGACTTGGCTCTGGTTTCGGCCAAGTGTCCCTTCCAAGCCATCATGGCCCTTCCTACGCCTCCCCTGCCCTTCCTCAAACATCCTCCTAGGCCTCCATCCCCGATCCGGAGAAGTCTTCAGAGCAGCCAGGGAATTCCATAATCAGCAAGATGCACCTGAAGAGCCCGCCGCCCCACCCCCGATCAGGCCCTTGGCGCAGCTCACAGGCCCCAGATAGCAACTCTTGAAGGGACCAAAGAGGAAGGGAGATGCTGTCGTTTTCTCCATTGGGGCATCCCACAAATCAGATGACTCATTCACAGGTCAGTTCTGTTTGGACATAGTTAGGACAGCTTGGGTTCTTCTAGAAAAATGTTTTCATCCAGTTCTGGCTAATGCAATTTAAGCACTGAATACCCCACATTCTTTATTATTCCATCTTTTCAAAGCCTATTGTGCAAGGTGTGAGGGAGCTCTAGGTGGAACCATGAAGGTGCCTGCCAGTCAGGGGGAGGGAGAGCTTTCTGGGAAGAAGGAACCACACCGGCAAAGGCCTGGGGGCACAGAACAGCAGCACAGTCTGGGGTGACTGGAACACCGAGGTGGAGAGGGAGGCAGGGAGTAGCGGGGGCGGGGGGAGACCCCGGGGTGCTCTGTAAGCCATTCTAAAGGAACTTCTCATTGAACCCTGGAGGCCACAAGGAGCTAATAAAGGATTTTTTGCAAGGGATGATGTGACCAGATCTGTGGTTCTGCAAGATCGGCCTGGTGCACTGCAGAGCCAGGGGGTGGCGGGCAGAAACAGCTACAGAAATGCAGGTAAGGCAGGGTCTTAGCAGTGGTGGAGAGAGGAAGGGGACACGCCTGAAAGGTTTCAAGTTAACAGGCCTCGATTGCCTTGGGTGGGGGTGGGAGTGGTGTGTTGGAAATGAGGCCTGAGTTTGGGGCACCCCATCCCTTCCAGGGTCCTTTGCTTTGCCATCATCTCTGTCCTCACCCCATTGTCATAACTGGGAGTCACAGAATGGAATTCTAGGGGGAACTCTGTAAAATACTAAACTTCTGGTCCTATCACATGGACTGGGAATGATTTTACTAGCAGAAAATGCGCACCATGAAATCATAACCACACGTGCACGTCCACTATAAAAAATGCGCCGTGAAACTCAACAGAATTGGCTGATTCTGATACTTCTTACTAATATATTTTTTTTCTACTTGAACATTTCATTTTTCTTCCCGGCGTACTCATGAGCAGCCAAGCAGTAGCCAGTTTCAGGAGCTTAAATAAAGCCAATGGGAGAAAAATGTAAAATTGAGGTAACTCTAAGTAATAATTTTGTTCTTTACTACCAATCGGGAAGAGACAGATATCAATCTAGCTGAGCAGTGAAACGTCTCAGCACAGTTTTCAAAGCTCGGGGGACAGCCTCCCTACAGGTCTCTCCCGGTCAAGGTTGGAGAGGAATCGCTTAGACAGTTCATGCTAAGGAATGAATGACCAGCAGCGTGCTCTGACCCCTCCTGGAGCTCGGCTCTAGACCTGGAGAGTAAGTCGCTCTCCCCACTGCCTTTGGATATCATCACCCGCCTCTGCGCCCAGAGAAGACAGCTGGTAGTTTTGCCTGGGATCCCAGCAGCCTCCAGGCAGCCAAAATACAGATCAAGGTCTCCAGGTCTGCAGGAGTGGCATTAAGGAGTGTCTTAGGGTAGACTTTTGCTCCCCCTTCCACCACCATCCACTGTCACCTTCCAAAGCTGCTCTCAGTAAGCAAACTCTCTTAATTCATTCGGACTGCTGTGATAGAAATCCGTAGACTGGGTGGTGTGTAAACCACAGAAACTTCTCTCTCACAGTTCTAGAGGCTGGGAAGTCTGAGATCGGGGGACTGGCAGACTCGGTGTCTGCTGAGGACCCACCTCCTGGTTCATAGATGGCCGTCTCCACCCTGTGTTCTCGAAGGGTAGAAGGAACAAGGCAGCTCTCGGAGTCGCTTTTACAAAGGCACTAATCTCATTTATGAGGGCTCCGCTCTCATGAGTTAATCACCTCCCAAAGGTCCCACTCCCTAATGCCATTACACGTATTAGGTGAGTTTTGGGGGGACACATTTAGTCTACAGCACAGACATAAACTTGGGTAAAAAGTGTGCTTGCCCTGCAAATGCAGCTTCAAGATAAGTCTTCTATATGCTCTCATGGCCACCAGGATGCCGCCCCCGAGACCCCCCTCAGAGGACACCTGGGGTGGCTGGTTCCCCTGGGGCAGGGTTGCCTTCCCCTGCCCCTAGGACTGCATGAACCATAGAATGGGCTTTTCCTCAGGAGGTACTACTATTCTCGCCAACAAAAGTGAATACAAAGGCCCATCAAAAGCACCTTTCTACAGATGGGGAAACTGAGGACCTGAGAACTCAGCCTTGCCCTGGGTCACACACTCAGGAGGTTCCTGAACATCTGGCCACACCCACCCTCCCTGGCCCTTTCAGGAACACTGCGCAGACTGGAGGCGTCCGGCTCTGAGCTGATGTCACAGTCTGGAAAGGGGGCAGCACCTGGGCAGTGAGGGGTGGCACCTGGAGGCACCTGGTGTCATGTAAAGAATCAGAGTCTGAGCCCTGGCCCCAGCTCCGTACATGCACCCTGAGCAAGCCTGGGCAAGTCACGGAACCTCGTGGTTTCGGTTGGCAAAGGCTGGGCTGCACGGGATCATGTCAAAGGACTCCTCAGGTTCAATGAATCCCTGCCTTTGATTATGGGCATGTGCAGCGGCTGATGAGGGGACAGTAGAAATGACTATTTTGATCTAATCTGTGAGATGCATTTGTTTCTTGGTGACAATTCAGTTTTGTTTTACTCAACTTCTAAAGACTTGTCTGCAGGGGTGGGGAGAAGCTGATGGGGTATAAATGTAAATAGGGGTGCTGACACCTGGTCTGCACTGAGGCCACCCGCTGGGTCTTATCTGAGGACAGGAGCTTATCCCAGAGGGACAGCTCTGTGCCCTGATGGGGGTAACTCCCAGGCCTGGGCCAGGCTGGGGTGGGAGTCAGGCGGGGGCTGGCAGGAGTCAGCGAAGGACTTCAGGTGGGTTTTTGCACCAAGAAAAAGAGCATGGCCATCTCCACCTGCAGCTTCACCGTGACGGTCCACCAAACCTTTCCTACCCACAGCCTCACATCAGCCCAGAGAAGGGGTGGGCCGGCCGTTTGTTTCCCAGCTCACAGAGGGGGTCAAGTGACTTGTCCAAAGTCCCACAGCAAGTGGATGAGAAAGGCGGAACTGAAACTCAGGACTCAACATTTTCCACCCTCTTTGAATGAAGCAGTCCACCCTGGGCAGGACGGGCATCTGTGAAAGCACCCGCCGGTGTGAAAAGCATCCCTGGACTAAGAAGGTTTCAGGAGGGGCAGAAACACACCACCTGTCAATGCTGGTGTTTCTCTGCCACCGGCCTCTCCCAATGACAAGGGGTGATGGCTCCTTATAAGAAAAAAGCTATTGAGAGGCAAGGGAGCACAGACGTGTCTTCCAGCTGAATCCTGCTACTACCAGGGAGGGACGTCCGACTTCAAGGGCTTGTGTGGAACTGCCTGATGCAGCGGCAGAGGAATCACTGAGAATCTCTCAGCAGCACGCAAACGATTGCTGCCGATGCACTGCCTGCTGCCGATGCACTGCTCCCTTCCAGTCCGACGGGCTGCCGGCGGGATGAAAGACCCGGATCTGTAGGACCGGTAAATAAAGCGAACAAGCCAGAGTCCGCATGGCAACTGCATGGGAAACCAGGGTCCCCTGTCCTCTGTCCCTTCCCTTAACAGTCCCCAAAAGGCAGGCAGCCACCACAAGAGACCAGGCGAGGTTCCACAGCCCTGGGGAACAGGTGCATTGTCCCCATCTCGCAGGGGAGGAGCTAGTGACTCAGAGACAAAGTGGCCGGTCTGAAGGCTGTTTTATGACTCAGGTGCTGTTACTTTTGAGGGCCTCTCCCACATTATATAAAACACGGAACATTCCGAATATATTCTTTGGATTTAAAAGAAAACCCTGAAATTTTAAAATACTTTTGCTGTTGGAACTGCAGCGAGTAGCTCGTCAGTTCAGCGACAGGCTCCGATGTCTCAGCGGTCGTCCGTGATCAGGGGCCTCGGCAAAGCGGAGCGCGGGGGCCTCGCGGGGGGAGGGGGGGGCACCGGGCCTCACGGGGGCACCGGGCCTCACGGGTGCGCCGTTCTCGTAAACACCAACCAAACAATTAATCACGTTGGAATATATTAACCAAGCGTAATCATTCTGATCTCTTGTTTGCATATTTTGAAATATAAACTTTTCCTTTTCATGCCTGTGACCGGAACACAGGCTTCATTCTGCAGTTCGGGCTCTTTCCTCCGGGAGGCGCTGCCTGCAGGAGGGAAGGCCCCTCCCCCACATCGTCAGGGGGAGACTGCGAGGAGGGCCCAGCAGACAGCAGGCGGGCTGGGGAGGGATCTGGGGACGAGGGTGCTCGAGGAGCTGTTAACGACTCTGAGGGGTGGGGGTTGGGAAAATGGTGAAGATTGTCAAAAGGTACAAAAATCCCAGTTGCAAGGTAAGTCCTGGGAGGTAATGGACAGCATGGTGACTAAAGTTAGCAATGCTGCATTGCGTATTTGGGAGTTGCTAAGAGAGTAGATCTTTAAAGTTCTCATTCCGAGGAAAAAAACTTGTGCGTATGTATGGTGACGGTGTTAATTAGACTTGCTGTGGTGGTCACGTGGCAATACACACAAATATTGAGTCGCGTTGTACACCTGGAATTTAAAGAACGTCGTGTCAATCATACCTCAGTGAAAGAAAAGAGCTGTGGATGTTTGGTCTCAAACAAGAATAATGGTAGCAGGAAAAACGGATTAGGTGCTTACAGCATGCTGGCATGTTATGCACGCCCGCTCACGGAGGTCCGACAGTTGTCCTCTTTTGGGCGCAATGTCACATAGGTAGCCAGGATTTGGACTGGGGGAGCTGGGCCCTAGAGTCCAAGAGCTTAACCACTCTACTGTACTGCCCCTCAGGCTGAGGCTGAGGGACTAGGGTGAGTCCAGAGTGGCCCAAGTGCACCGTTCAAATGTCTGGAACAGAGGTGACTTTGGAGATGGTTATGGGTGGAGGGCGGGAGTGAAGACATGCAGGTCTCAGCTCACGAGGAAAAAGAACTTTCTAGGTAGCAGAGCTGCCTGGCAGGAGATGGGCTCCCCTGGGCAGTACCAAACGACGTGCCATTGGCAGTCTGTGAGGAAGGAGGCCCGTGTGCTGGGCACGAGGAAGGAGATTCCTGCTCTGGGTGGCGGGCTGTTCTGACTCAGAGGGCATAACTGATAACACACCCCTCTTTCTCAGACCTGCCTCTGTGCAGGCCTTGGTGGTTCAGGACAGGAGGCACAGAGGGCAAGTTCTGCCTCTGGCTGGGTGTGGGCCTGGTGAAGACGGGTTGGGGATGACCGCAGACGTAGGAGGCTGGACTCAGAGGCAGCCTGGAGACACGGACTGGTATTTCTAAATGCTAGTCATTTGAGCTTTACGTGTGTCGTCTCATTTTCTCCGCACATCCTCTGAGGCTGATTTTCTTACTCATTTCACAAACGAGAGGCCTGAGGCCAGAGAGGGTAAGCAGAGGGTCTGGGGGACTGGCAACCGCTGCCTCGCCTCTCAGGACCGTCTGAGAGCTGCCTCGGCTCTCCCGCTGCGGGGAAGAGGCAGGGTGCTGGCACCTCCCCACCCCTGACCCCCACCCCAGCCAGAACCCCAGCCATGAACCAAGGCCCAGGCAGGCTGGGCCCCCGGGGATCCCAGAGCAGTAGGAGGGGAAGGGGGGGGGTCAGGCGGCAAGCGGAAATGGCTGAGGGTGGGTTGGGGAAGACACTGACAGACGGAAATGAAAGTGGCCTTGAAAAAAAGGAACGAGGGAAGAAAAGCAGAAACTAAAACAAGTGACAAAGAAAATGAGAGTGTCCAGAGGAAGTGGCTGAGGGGTGCGGTGCCGGCGGAGGAATCCCCCCCAGCCTGGTGTTTCCTCTCTTCTCAGAGACAGAGTGGGAGGCGGTGGCAGTTGGCCAACTGCCCCATGCCACTGTCACCTCCTCACCTCAGGCCTCAGGCAGCCAGTGGCTTTAGTAAGGAAGGCCTCCTCCAGCCGAGCACTGGTGCAGAGCCCAGGACCCCTAGGCTGGAGGCTGGGTGGACCACTTCCTGCTGGGCGCTGCTGGGACATTGATTACACCTCGCTGGGCCCCAGGGTCCTTTGGGTAAACCCCGTAGCACTGCTGGGAGGAGTGTTTCTGAGCCAAAGCCCCACGCAGGGCAAACGGCCCCTGGAAGCCCTGGCTTGTGCCCCTGGGGGAGCACTGAGGGAGCCCTGGGGGAGCACACAGGAGGTCAGGAGGGGCTGTGCCCCAAGCTGCAGTGTGCCTGCAGGGAAGCATCACTGTCTTCTTCCCTGAGCAAACATCCATCTGACACTTGCTGGCCTTAACCACTCTGTGCTCCATTGGCCATAGTAAGAGGCTAAAGTAGAGCCAGTCTTATTTCCGATTACAAGCTCTGCAGACAGACTCCCACTCCTTATCCCAACTCTCCCACTTGGAGCTGTGTCACCTCAAGCAAGTTACTTGACCTCTCTGAGCACCTCCTTCATCTGTAAAGTGAAAACAAGAAGCACCCCTACCTCCTAGGTGGTGAGGATTCAATGAGACTGTGTGTGTAGAGCACTCAGTCCAGAGCCAGGCACAAACCCATCAGCCCATGCAGCACCCAGCCTGGTGTGGAGCTGGACAGTCTCCAGGGGCAGGAGCAGAGTTGTAATGACAGGGAACACCAAGGGATGGGCCGCTCAGTGCTGGGCAGGGATGTGGGGCTGGCTCTGCAGAGGCGTCGGCACAGGCGGAGACGGGGAGGGGTGAAAAGAGTGGCAGGAGCAAAGGCCTTGAGAAAGGGCAGGGGATGCAGTGTCCGGCACAGCGGTGATGGGTAAGGCTGAACTTGTCCTTATAAAGCGAAGGACTGTCTCATCCAAGGCTCCACTGAGGGGGCTCAGACTAGGCCCCGCAGTGACACAGGCATGTTGCTGAGAGTGCTTCTGTTAGCACCTGACCGTGGGGCTGGCTTCTGGGGCTGCCCTTTTTAGCCTTCCTCAGCTGGGCTTTTGCTAGGGCAGCAACTGCCTCCAGGTGGACTCGGGGAATTTACCCAGGGCATGGGCGTGGCTCTCATGAATGGGTCTGGCCTGGGACGCAAGGACTAGAGTGAGGGCAGCTGCTGCGGTGAAGGTGTCACAAGGCACAGTTTGGGGGTCACAGGAAGGAGAAGAAGGGGGTTTCTCTGCCAGGTTTGCTGCGTGCTGCAGACCTCGTTTGCATAGAGGTCAGCTGCTGCTGCGGGTGGCATCACCTGCCTCTGTGTGGCTACAGTCTCGATTTCAGTCACAGCCCCCACACTGACTCAGGCCGCCACAGTCACACCGCCCTCCACACAGCCGTCCAGGAGCAGCCAGGGATCAGACCACTGGCTCTGTCACCCTCAGGGCTTCTGCTCAATGGCCTACACGTCAGTGTCTCCACCTGTGAAATGGAGAAAATAAACATACCAACCTCCCAGGAGGACTGTGGGAAGGAAATGAGCTCCTGGAAGGGACGCACTTTGCAGAGAATTCACAGAGGTCAGAGTTGAATGGCCGTGGGCAGCCTCTTTCCCTCCCTTGCCCATCTACTTCCTACGTTACATCTGCGGGACTGGGTGGACCTGGGCCCATTTTTGTCCCTCACCCTAATGTGACTTGAGACCACTCACTCTGCTCTTTATAGATCAGCTTATTTGTCTGCAAAATGGGGAAACGAGCAACAGTTGGCAAAGCTTATCTTCACTGCCCTCATCCCTACCTTTCACCTCCAGGTTCCCAGGACTTGATGTTAGAAAAGGACCTTATTTTAGTCATTTACCATTTAGTCTGAATGAGCCTCTGATGACCTTAGAGCTGAGATACTCTTGGATTCTTGGAGGAGTTCTAAGCTCCTCCCTCCCAACTCCCTATACATTTTACAGAAGGAGAAAGTGAGGAAAATTGAGGGGGAAGAAGGGCCACGGCCAAGGTCACTAGTTTCTAAGTAGCAGGGCTGGACTGAGAGCAGGGCTTCTTGAACACTATGACCCTGAGGCCTCATAGTTACCGTCCCTGTTCCTCTCATTATTTCAAGTTAACTAAAGGTCAGCCAGCCCAACAGCTGATTCGCCATTGTAAGGTGCCAGGTGCTGGAGACCCGGAAAGTGGTGTGTTCTTGCTTTCGACCTGTGATTGAAAAGTCCCCGTGTGAGTTTCCCACAGCCACCCTGCTCTTGAGCCTTCCCCCAGCCTGGGGAGGGAAGGAGGGGGGCAGGCATTAGGGTGCCCATGTTCCATATGAGGATATTAAAGCCAAGAAAGGGTAAGTGACCAGGCCGATGTCCTATGGCCCTTAAGGGATAAATGGTTTTAACCTTAGGAAATGCAGCTGCAGGATAAGGAGCCCTTTTCCTGGGGCTTCTCAGGAGACCAGGAAGCCCCCTGCTGCCCAGAATTCCCCTCTGTCCACCTGGGGAGGCCTTGACTAAGGCCTCAGAGCTGACAAGGCTCAGTTTAAGGAGGACTCAGTAGCGGTGCGGAGCACCAGCAGCCTGGGCCTCTGCCCTCCTCACTGTGACCTTGAACATCTAGTCCGTCCCTCCTCGAGCCTCGGCCTCCTTCCCTGCAGAATGAGGAGTAGGTGAGCTGACCCTTCAGCCTGCCCCCTTCCCCAACCTGAGTGTTCCAGGCCTGCCCAGTCTGCCACCCCTGATGTCAGTGCTGCTGGCTCCTTCTGCTGCAGGTGCCCGGTACCGGGAGGGCCGGCTCCCTAGTCAGCACTCACGCCCAGAGCAGAGTGGGGGCATGCTACAAATGGGCCACCAGTGGGATGCTACAAATGCTACAAATGAATCCACGGGGGACAGGGGGTGAAATACATCCAAGCAGTTCTCTCATGCTCTCTGTACGTTAATAATGCATGGGCAGCCGGTGCAGGGCCCATCACAGGCCTGAGGTCAGGTGGCATCAGGAGGCCTCTAATGGTCCTGATTATCTGGGAAAGGCTCTCTGGTGGGATGTGGGCAGCACAGGCGGGAAGCTAGGATTCCGGGCACTTAGACCCTACAGGTGGAAGGTTCGAGGGGTGGGGGAGGGGGGCAAGAGGACAGCTTGCATAGATCAGAGCCCCATTCAGGGGATTACATGGGGTGAGCTGAGGCTGAGGCTTCCTGCAGGGGGACTGTGCATACTTGTGAAGAGAAGCGAGGGCCCAACGCCTGCAGACAGGTCACAAAGAAAGTGGGGCATCATAGAGACTCAGGGCAGAGAGACGTCCTATCAGAGTCTCCCCTGGGTGGCACTGCTACCCAGTGCTGGGCAGCAAGCACCTGCACACCTGCACACCTGCAAGGCCAGAGCACTCATTACCTCCTAGAATGACATGCAGCCCATCTTTCAACGGGTCTGACTGTGGAACCAGATGCAGCCATGCACAGCAGTCCAGAGAGCAGCTAGGTGCCACTGAGAGTTGATTGAGTGAGTGAGGAAGCTGGATAAAAGGGCTGATGGGAGATACCATGTCCTGGGTCTTAATCTTGAGGGTCCTCTTTGTCTTCAAGAAGCTCCAGGCCACCAACCTGGCCAGCTTTCTGGCTTACCACAGTAGCAGATGCTCTGCCAGAAGCCCTGAGCCCACCCAGAGTCCCGTGAGCCTCTGGGAGCCTCCCAGCTCTGCAGCCCCGGGCCCGGCACACAGGGTGAACAGCACAGAAGATTGGTAGGTGCTGGTGGTGGCCGGACTTTCAGATGCTGCCCTGTAACCCTCATCTCCGAGTGTTCACACTCTGGACGGTTCTCCCACACTAAACAGAGCTGACGTGTGTTACTAAGAGGATGCCTTGGAAATGACGGTGTGACTTCTGTGGATCAGCCATAAAAGGCATGCTTCCACCTTGCGCTCTCTGGGAGCTCTCTCCGGGGAGCTCAACTGCCTGTGGAGACGCCCACATGGAGGAGAACTTGGCATGCCAGGCATGTGAGGAGCCATCTCAGAGGTGGGCCCTCCAGTCCCTGGCGAGCCCTCAGATGACCCCAGCCCTGACCATCATCTTGACCGCAGCCTCAGGAGTGACTTTGAGCCAGAACCGCCCAGCTAAGCTGTTTCTGAACTCCCAACCCATGGAAATGTTTAATATTTTAAGTGCTACGTTTTGGGGCAATGCATCACGAGCAATAGTCAGATAACAAAACTATTCTCAATAAGTGCTGGTCAAAGAAGGTACTGACGCCTCTGACCAAGAGTGTTTCTCTGGGGAAGGGTCCCGCACTGAACTAAGCACTCCAGGAGTCTGTGCGGGACAGAGAAGAATCAGACGACGCAGCCCTGGCTCTCTCGGAGGGCTGACGCTGTGGCAGAGACTGACAGCCATAAGCAGCAGGAGCAGTGGGAGGATTCCAGACGGGGCTGGGCTGCACAGAGGAGACAAGAAGGAAGGTGGAGAAAGAACCAAAGGACTGGGGCAGGGCTCTGGCTGGGTCATGGAAGACAGGGAGCATGTGGAGAAGGGATGCTTTTCCAATGGCTCTTATGCTGACTGCTGTATCCCTAACAGTACCCCTCTTAGATAGGAGCTACTATCTCCCCTCTTCTGTGGATGTGAAACCTGAGGTTAAGCAACATGCCCTGGGTCACAATGCCAGGAAGTGAAGGATCTGGGATTTGAACTGTGGAACCCATGGAGCAGAAAGCTAGTAGGGGACAGCATACCCCCAGATGAGGAACTGAGAGGTGCTGATGCACACAGAGCCATGCAAAAGCAGGGGACAGCAGCTTTGGGTGGGGTGGGACATGCCAGGAGTTAGGGACCACATGGCTTTGTGCAACCTCACCCCTGCCTGTGCCCCACCTCTCTGCAGAGTGCTCACAATTTGCCCCTGCTGAGCTTTTTTCCTGGGCTAAACCAGTCACTTCTACAGCTCTGCTCACTCCCCATCACCCAGCACTTGGACCAGGAAGCACCATGCTCTAGGAGCAGACTCCCTGCTCAGGCCTGGCTGCCCCGCCCCCCAGAACTGCTGCCCTCAAGCACAAGTTACATAGTCAGGCACCTGTCTTCTCCAGAGAGCCTCTGCTGGGACTAGGTGGGGCAGGGGGTGAGCAGGGGGCACAAGGCTTTCAGATTTCTAGCCCCCACAGAAGGCAAGTGTGCCTTGAGTCACCAGAGTCACCAGGACCCAGCCCTGGGCCTGATGCAGATGACATAGCCAGTACCTGTTCACAAAATAAACTGGCAGAAGCAAAGCTTCATTCTGCAAACACAAAACAGTTTGGAGCATTCTGGGAAATCATGCGGAGGAAATGTCGTGGTAATGAGTTTTCATGTCAGTACCTGATGATCCGAGCCTTTGCTGTCATCACCTCCAGGGACTGCTAGGCAGGCCACACAGGGCAGTGCTGAGACCAAGTGATGGGAGCGGGATGGGGGAGGATGAGAACACAAGCCAAGGGCGAGCCAGGGTATGGGGTGTCCTTGGGTGCTGAAACTCAGGTGCCAACAGTCAACTGCCCAACACCCAGGCACTAAGTGGCCATTACTGTAAAAAGCAAAGAGCATGACAGTGGAGGGTGAAGATTCTCCCCACGGCCTTACTCTTCATCACGGTCCACCTCACCCTTGTCCTTTCCTCCGGCAGCTGCTCCCTTCCATCTTGACCCCGGCCCCTGCTCCATCACCTCACACAGGGCATCTGGCTCTCAGTGGCTGCCGAACCCACCCCAGTTCACGCTCTCCACCCCTGGCCCAGGCTCTCCCTTCCCTCACAGCTGGTTGAGATACAATTTTGCCTCTGCTGTCCCTAGCTTTGTTCTTCACTCCTGATCCCACCGCAGCTCCCACATCACCCCTCATTCTTCCTCTGAGCAGGGAGCAAGGCTGCACCCACCAGGCCCACTGGGTCTCTCTGTCTTCTGCAAGAGTGAGTGGACAGTGTCTTTGGCCTCAGAGACATGGCATTAGAATCAAGGGTCTACCACTCACACCACATTTGTGGCCTTGGCCAGCCAGTGGACCTCTTAGGACTTCAGTTTCTTGTGTGCAGAACGGAAGAGTGACATCTGCCTCACAGGTCGGACCAATGAGCCAGCTGGCACGTGCCTGGTACAGTGTTTGGCCCAGAGAAGGCAAATGACAAACATTCATTCAGTGATACAAGGAGTGGCCTCTTGGCAAGTATTCCCAGCCATCCCCACCTGTGCTTAGGGCCGGAGCTGGTATGGGACACAGCCAATGGCCACTGAGCATTTTGACGATTGCTCACTTGTTTCCACTGAAGGGTGGTCATCAGAAGAGTTATGGGCTATATCTGTGACTCAGAAAGACCTGTTGGGCCACCAGGGTAGAGGGGAGCTTGGGAAGGAGGAGGCAGAAGCAAAGAGGCTAGAGAGGAGGGGCCACGATGGTCTGAGAGGGAGGAGGGGACCCTGAGGGAGGCTGGGCAGGAGGGATGGACAGCAGAGAGACACTTAGGGGCAAAAGCAATGGTACTCGTGCTCCTGGACTGGGAGGGGGAAGACTAGAGCAAAATGAGTATCCCAGCAGCCCCTGTCCACTGACATGGGCGGTGCCTGACGCCACTGGGCGACATGTGGAATGTAGAGGAAGAGCCAGCTCACTGCGGTGGGCAGTGAAAATGCCAGAATGAAGCGTTTGGATTTTGGAATGCAAATATAGGATGATGGAAGGAGATGTGACTTTGGGTGGCGAACACACAATATAACATACAGATGATGTATGATGGAATTGTACACTTGAAACCTATACGGTTTTATTCCCCAACGTCACTTCAATAAATTCAATAAACGTTTTTTAAAAAGAAGGTGATTCTAGGGAATTCAGAGCAAGCTGTCGCAGGTAGAGTGTTTGTCACGTGAAATGCATCCTTTCTGGTGTCAAGACGCCAACATGCTCCCACTATGCTAGTGAACAGTGGGCTAGCGCGTGGCCTTTTCCAAGCAATTGCATGCGCTTCCACACGCCAACGCCTGAAACGACCTTTTGCAGAAAGTACTATTATCTCCACTTGACAGGTGGGGAAACTGAGGCCCAGAGAGGTGATGTCATCTTGCCCAGAAAGATATCAACAAAACAGAAAGAGTCCCTAACAAGTCATTACTATTGGGCATCTACCACGTGGGAGATCCCTTCCCATTTATAAGTGCTTTAAGAGCATCTGATATGCAGTAGGTGATACATAAATGCTCACGACGATGGCGATGACGATGAGGGAGACGACAGTGCTGACCGGGGTGGCGCTGAGGATTCACTTCTCTAGTTTGATTTAGTCCATTTGGCGAATGGAGGAGGAAGGGGTGAGCGTCCCTCAAGTGTTGGGAAATCGAGCGGCAACGGTGTGGGAGTCTGGGGCACCGTGAGGCAGGGAGCCCACACAGGCCAGCCTCATCCCACGCTCCAGCTCACTGGTTTAAAATAGAAGCATCCAGACCCTTCTCACAGCCCGTCCCCCAACGAGCAAGTGCCAGCACTCCGGCCTTCCCGCAGGGGTGGCGCGCTGAGGCTCTCTCTGCAGCCCGCGATTCGGGACCCAGACACTGCCAGAAGATTAAACCTGTCTCCTCTCCTCCAGCACAAGGCAAGCTCCGTGACAGGTGCATGAAGGAAGTCTGCACGCTCCAGCCACCCACATGCTATCCAAATTCACCGCCAGACAAAGCCTTCTCTTTGTCTCCGTGCCTCCCTCCCTGCCTGCCATTCATGCGCTGATTTTGTTTCCAGTAAGTGGAGGCTGGAGAGAAAGCAAGCAAGCAGGAGAGGGGAAGAAAAACATAGATGGGGGCAGGCAACAACACTGAATCAGGACCAAGACTTAGCCCCATTGTCCAAGTGACAACTCATTAAAAAAATGATTTGTAGGCTGTGGGAGAGCCACGGCCTCCGGAGAGACGCCTTCCCCTGTTCAGTGAGGCGGCATCGCAGCCAGTAGCACCCCCCTCTGGCCCCCGCCCCACCACCAGGGTGTCTGGGAGCCCATGGTTATCACAATAGTCCTTCATGCTCCCACATAAGATGTGATCTGAAGGCCCCCGAATTCTGATCCCACCCTGCTAGAAGCAAGGAGTACCCAGGCTGAAGGCCTCCACAGCAGCCGTTCCGGGGAATCAGACAGGAGTCCGCCCTCCAGTTCTCAGCTGGGCCCCCATGGGTGCTCCAAGAGCCTCTCCTTCCTGCCGAACCTCAGAAGGTGCATCTCCTGTGCAGGAGATAATAGCCCAGCAACATGCCAAAGGCTTGGCTCCCCCTGGAAGGGGCGGGTGCCCCAGGAGAGGGTGGGGTCCTGAGGATGGCAAGGCTCCCCAGCTTCAAGAAGAGGGATGGGGGCAGACTGCTGATCCAACTCTTTCTTGCCCAAGGAAACAGGGCAACTCAGGAGCACCGTGTAATCTGAACAGGGATCTTGAGAAAATTCGTCTTTCTGGACGCCTCTTTCTCATCTGTGAAATGAGAGGCTAAATAAACTACATGCCACTCTTCCATGCCCCAAATACTTGAGGGAGCATTTACTATGGGCAAAGGCAGTACTAGGACCCAGGGCACACGTTTTTGGCTTCCTTCAGCAAACCCTTATTGACTCCGAGACACTGAATGTCCAGGGGAAAGACACAGGAAGACCATGTGTGTGTTCTTGAGCAGCTCAGAGCCTAAAGGAAGAAACAGACCGAAAGCAGCGGCCCCATGCGTGATTAGGGCGTTCTAACCCTGTCAGAAGGCCTCGAGGCAAGTATTGAAGCGCCAGAAGGGGTTCTGGCTCTTTCTCAACACAGATAAGCCAACCCGGTGGCTGGCTGAGGCCCTATGTCCCCTCAGGGCTGACTCCTCCAGGTTCTAGCCACCCCCCACTTCTCAGACCCTGGTGCCCCCCACCCCCGCCCCACTCAGCTTCCAGGCACCAACTACGAAGCAAGGTCTTCTCCACCCTTGCCTGAATCCTCTGAGAAACATGGCCCCTTGTTCCAGCTCAAGAGTGTGGGTGCCCACCTCTAATCATAGACTCTGGGATCTGATTGGCCCAGATGAGCCACTTACAAGCTAGGTGGCCTCGGGCAAGCTGCTTAATGAATCTCAGTTCAGTTTCTTCACCTCTAGAGTGGGGTGAACTGTAACTACTGGTGGGGTTGTCTGGAGCCTGAGACACTGTGTGCCCCTGGAGAAGGGGCTCAGCGAGGCGCCCGGGCCGACCTTCCTTCGTTCCCACTGCCGGCAATGCTCCCCGCAGCCCCACTTTTCTTGGCCAAGTCCTGCCATCCTTCATGTCTCAGATGAGACCCCCGATGTCTGCCATGAAAGGTCTCTGGCTTTCCAAGCCTGCATTGGTGCATCTTTTTGTCCCCAAAGGGTCCGCGACAGACTTGTGTCATTGGACTTAGCGTCCAGGGTTACAATGACCCATCGACTCATCTGTTGTCCCCTAACCTTTGAGTGCCTTGAAAAGAGTCCTGTTCACAGCAGTTCATTTGCTTTAGCATCTTCCATTCAGAGGTGCGGAAGCATAGACTCAAAGGAGAGGAATGATTTGCTGGTCAAGCAGAAGGTCGGGCACGGAACTCAGCCCCAGCATTTCTGTGAAATAACTGCCTTTTAATAAGGGCCATCCGTGCCTTAACCCGAAGCCTTGGTTTGCGACAAAACAGGACAGGAAGATATTTTTGGAAAAGGGTTTATTTTTATTTTTTATTTTCATGGGGAAATAGCTCACAGATTTGTGAGGCTCTGTGGTCTTAAACTAGACAGCAGGTGTCATTAACCTGCTCTGGCCTGGCCCTCGTGCCAGGCCCTGTGCTGGGCCCTTTCCTCCCCCTGCTCTCTTTCATGTCACCAAAATCTGTGAGGGAGATCTAGATCCATCCACTCACAGCTATAGAGGACCAGGAGCTCAGGCACGTGACTTGTTCAAGGTCACAGCTGGTAACATGAACACTCAGATTTGGCATCGGCCACCTTTCAGGAAGGCAGGGTCCTCTTCCACCCTGCTCGGGCCCAGGCCTGAGTCGTGGACTGCCAATGGAAGTGACGCCCCATTTGGAGCAGGTCTGTCCCTGGCATTTCCCCCCGGGAAGGAAGAGCCCGCCAGCCGGGTGGGGGACTGGCACCGTGCCCTCTGTGCCTTGGAGATTTAGGGGGTGAAAAAACCTTCTTTTTTCAAAACTTGAAACAAATCCTGATAAAAACCATGGAGAAGAATACACAATGTTTTGAGAATATTATAGGGAAAAACACGAAACTCCCAAGAAATTCATTTCGCCTTCTCTGTAGAAAGGTTTGAGAACTACTGAGCTAGTCCAACCCTCTCACGAAGGAAACCAGAGCCCTGAGGCATCGGGTCACACAGCGAGTTCCCAGCACCTGGACTAGGACCCAGCAGAGAAACACCGACAAGCCCAGGCTGAGCCCAGCAGCTTTGCGGCCGGACAGCCCTGAACTCCGGTTGAGGTTCTGCCGCTTACAAACAGTACTGCCTGGTGCTGGTCGTTTCTCCCCCCTGTGCCCATCAGTAGTAAAACAGGGCAACGTTCTTGGCAGCATGTGAGCCAATGCTGTCAGGACTAACAGTCAGCCCGCAAACAGGCAGCACCCTGCCCTCCTTTTTCCCTGCGGACGGCAGAAAGCAGCCCGTGAGAAGGAGACTGCCCCATCTGCACTCAGGTCCACCGAGAGCGGATTCCAGCATCTTTGCTCAGTTTGTGATGGACCACGGTGCCATTGAACCACAACATTTCATGCAGTTACCCAAATAGAGCATCCATATGATGGCATGTGCTTGGAATAATCTCACAGCCACCGGAAGCCTGAATTCCCTCCGCCACCCACTGCTCCTTGGAGAGGAAACAGGAATGTCTAAAAAGAGAACCCTAATAGATGGCTATGTGGCAAGACCCGGGGAGATCTCGCTGCCCCTGTCCCTGCCCAGCCTCAGCCGGCGGGGATTTCCGGGCAGCCCGGAGTAGGATTTCAACATATCGAGCTGGAGATCACATGTGCAGGGCAGTCGGTGGTGACTGGGGAACTCCAGGAAGTCAGCCTGTTTCAGAGAAGTGCTTGGAGCTGGGGAGCACTTTGGCAGGAGCTGAGTGAGGTCAGAGAGGCTCTCTTGTCCTCAAGTCTTGGTGGCCCAGAGAGGGAGGCCCCGTCTCTGTGGGATGCTCCTTTTAGTAGCGGAGATACCCGGATGACAGGCTATCCCGGGGACTGCCCACTGAGCGCGGGGTGCTGTGCACAAGTAGCTGTTCGGACGGGCACACTGAGGCTCGGGAGAGTGGGCAGCGTGCCCTCAGCTCATAGGATAAAGAATCAAGGTTTCGCCACCCCCCTCTGCTTCTCTTGGAAGGAAGTCTGGGCTTTTTCCGACTCTCCCCACAACTGCACCCAAATCTACATACTATTCACAAAGTACTTCTCAACCACAGACTCCTGACACTATTGATATGCTTACAGATGACCCTGGAAGGGCGGACAGGGTGATCACACCCACTTTATAGACGAGAAAAGTGGAGGTTCTCAGAGACCATGTGACCTGCTTAAGGCCAGGACTCAAGTCCAGCTCTTTTGTCCAACCCCCCAGGTTTCTCCAGAAGAGAGAGCACAGTGGCAGTGACACCGCATCCCCATATGACCGCGACTCAAATGTTTCCGACGTGTTTTTACAGCCACCCCAGCATCCAGTCATGAACAGCCCTTCCCACCCACAACCACAGTGGAAGCAGGAAGTCGTCTATTCTCACTGTAAAGATGACAAGAGGGAATCAGAGAGTTAAAGTAACACCTAAGGTCACACAGCTGAAAAGAGGCAGATCTAGGACTCAAACCCAAATCTTACAATTCCCACACGCTCTGTCCATCAAATCGTACTGCTGCCAGGGACAGGATGAAGACTTGGGCACTGTGACTCTGTGTGCCCCCTCCCCCACACTCGGCCCGCAGCCCTGAGCCTCTGCCTCTAAGGCTATCCAGAAACAGCTATTGCAAGATCTGCGGGCGTGGGGTGGCCAGGAAGCAGGTGAGTGCACTCAGGTGGGGCAGGACCGTTGAGGACACGCTCAGCTCCACCACTGCCTGTATGCAGCTGCACCTGGTGAGCCTGGTGTGGTCGGGAGAGGAGGGAACAGACCTTGGGAAGCCTGCCAAGGTTCTGGAATGACACTGCCCACCTCTCTTTCCAGTCCTGGCAGGGGGAGCCCACAACAGCCTTTTTGAGTGCAAAGAGTGGGGGAGAAGGAGAAAACCAACACGTATAGAGAGCCTGGCTCTGGGTGAGGTGTCATTTCTATTCATTTGTTCATTCTACAAATATTACTAAACATGCCCTCATTCCACAGGCCTGAGCTCTCACATTTCCTTCTTCACTGATTCCTACAAGCAACATCCAGGAAGCCCTGACTCTGTGCACAGCACCACACAGATGCCAAGGAGGCAGATAGGCGGGAGAAACCCACGTAGGCACTGCAGGAGGAGCCCACAGTCCTGGGGCTGGCCCTGGCTCTGCCATTCATTCCCAGCTGTGTGACCCACGTAAACCTTGTGCCCTTGTGGGACCTTGGTCTCCTCATCTCTGAGGATTCTGGAGGGTCCACCTTCTGTGTCCATGAAGCAGCCCCTGCTCATGCAACTGGTTATGACTTGTGGTTCCTGCCCTTGGGTGGGCGGAAGCACCCATGGTGAGGGCAGCCAGGCCCACAAGAAGGCAGGAAGGAACGGGAACAGGGCAGCTGGCCAGGAGTGAGGGCTCAGGCCCCCTCTGCCTGGCCAGAGGCTGCTGCTTTTTTCTCCTCTCATCAGGCTCAGCCAGGGAGGGTAAGAGAAGAGAGTTAGCCACTTCCTGGGCACCTCCCACGTGCCAGCCCTGACCAAGCATTTTCACATATGGAATCTTGTCTAATTTCTAAGACAACCCAATGAGGCAAAAACTGAGGCTCAGAGAGGGAAAGTGACTTGCCCCAGGTCACACAACTAGGACAGGGAGGAGCTACGGTAAGAATGAAGATCTGTTTGCCTTCAAAGAAAGAAGGCAGCTTCCTCTTCTCTCCCCTTCTTCCTCGTCCCCCGCATCTTTCTTCCACCCTCCTCCCCACAGCTAAAACGTGTTAGGCCTGGAGGCACAAAGGAACAACCGGAGGTAGGAGAAGGGGAGCCCACCCATTCCCCCACCCCTGCATTCTCTCAGCAGAGTCTTTCCACAGTGGGAGTTTACTCACCCCCACAGCCCTGACCCATCGCCATGCTCCCATCCACTCTGCTGCAGTGACTAACTGCCCTATTGCTGACAAAGCTGCCCTCTCTCAGTTCCACAGTCTACAAACCCAGGCTCCTTCCTCTTTAATCCCCTCCTCTAGCTTCTTGACTTGGGGTCTTTTGCCAGCTCTGCAGTAGAATGGTCAGTAGAATGCTTTACGAATAGGAAATGCCATCTCCATTTATTTTTGGTATAGCACCCCTCCATGCCTAGAATTTCTAGTTTCTGTGCTTGTTTGAGGGGCTGTGATAGAGCAGTGAAGAGCGCTGTCCCTAAAGCCAGGGTCCTGAGGTTCAAATCCATCACTCCAGCTGTGTGACCTTGAAGAAATTGCTAAACATCTCTGTGCTTCAGTTTCACTATCTGTAAAATGGGAATCGGTAACAACAAATTTCACAGGGCTGTTGTGAGAATTAAATGAGATCACGTCATGTTTCTAATGGGGGACAGTACCACATCCTACCGGGGCGTTTTTAAACGTGAGTGCTCCGACGTCCAGAGTGGGCGTGGGAGAGGGTGCCATTGACAACAGGGTGCAGGAACCAGAGATGCTAAGTCTTACAACGTGCCATACCTCCTGCACAACAAAGAACTTCCCTCAAAACGTGAGCTGTACCCCCACTTAGAGATTCTGTCTGAAAAGTGCTTTAACAGGGCCGGGCACATGTGGAGGCCCACCCACCGTGAGCTGTGACTTGTTGACGGCCCTCTGCCATGTGAGCCCCATCAGAACAGGAGAGGGCTTTGTCTGTGTTACTCAGTGCCACCACGTCTCCAGCACCCAGGACAGGGCCCAACATACGGCAGGTACTGGATGAATGAATGAATGAGTGAGTGAACAAACGAACGAATGAATGAATGGATGGATGAATGGTATGTGTTCAATCAATGATTGGTGAGTGCCCGTCTGTTAAAACATGTCCATTATAAACACTTCTAATGTTCACCGAGCAGCTCTAAACTACAGGAAAACGGGAAGGTGGAGGAACAGCTGCCTATCTTACAAGTCCAGTCCCACCCTGCCTTCAAGGCCAAGTCAACTGGAGCTGATCCCCAGGGGCTAGTCGCTGTCTTCCTCTGGTGAGTACTGCCTACTAAAGGCTTCTCTCTTCTCCCCCACTAGAATGTAGTGTAGCCCCCTCTTGCTTCCTCTCTGTTCTAGACCCAGGGGACCTGGCCTGGCCCTTAGTTGAGCATGGCAGGCATCCAGTTATTGCATTTTCTCCCCTTCCTTGCAAGTCTGCAATCAGGCACCTTCACAGGAATGTTGACACACCTGGTCGAGCAGCGTGCTTGGGAAACAGAACAGAAAGGGGCGAGGAGAGGGCCTTCTGAATGTTCTGAGCGGGAGTGGATGAACCCGAAAACTCTTACGTCAACCCTTGTCAAACATTTTCCCATCCTTTTTTTAAGTCCTCACCCCAACTGGGGATCAAACCTGCAAACTTCTGTGTATGGGGCAGCACTCCAAGCAACTGAGCCACCGGGCCAGGGCTCATTTCCCCATCTTGAGTCCCCCTCCTTCTTGGTAACACACAGATTCCTTCTCTACTGTGTGGAGCTCAGAGACTAGCCAGCTTTTTGAAATTTAAGTCACTGACCCTTTGCTTGAGAGGACCTACAAAGCCACCTGCATGCAGGGGAAGATCTGAATCAAACCAGGTCCCTGACGGCAGAGGCCCCGAGTCTTTGCGGAGATAGCCATTTTCCATGTAAGGCCATGCATGATCGTGCATGCTGGCCAGATGGGCAGGATGCAGAAATTCTGGGAGATCACATTACACGGAGCCAAGCTCCTGACACTCCCTGGAAGCTATGTTTTAAGAATGAAATGTCTACTGGGAGCTTATGTTCTTGCATTTAGCTGTGTTTTCTTGTTTGTTTTGGTTTTGGCTTTCTGCAAATTCTGTTCCATAGATGGTATTGGTCAGTAAGATTCTGACCAAGCATGGATTTATAGGTGTGTTTATGCAAGGAGTGGACACAAAGATAGCCCATGCTCTCACGGAGCTTACCTTCCCACACTGGCACACCTGACCTGTCGGGTGCTGCCAAGCACTGTGAAGATGGCCGAGCTCTGCGTGAGGATAATGGGGCGGAAGGTGGTGCAGAGGGTCAAAGGGTGGCCAGGGGAGTTCTTTCTAATCAGGTGCCTGAAGGAAGTGAAGAAGCCAGCAGCACAGATCTCTGAGCAGCTTAGACATTAGCCGGAGTCTCATGAATCTAGTTCTGGAAAGTGTTGGGCTCTGGTCAAAAGCTGGGGGCCCAGCACCACCAAAGGAGGGAGATGCTTTCTTTTCCTAAGTTTCTCTTCTCTGTGGACATTCAACCCAAATGACCTGGAGACAGTGATTTCCTTCAGTGTTCTGACAATCCTCATGGTCAAAAAATTCTTTCTTATGTTAAACTTAAGTCTGGCATGTGCCAATTCAGCCCACTCTTTATACTCACCCCACTGAGGAGGTAGAACACAGGGTGTCACCATCACCTGGTATCACCATGGTGAAGTTCTCAAACTTTTCCACCAAAGTAACCCGAAGGGGTGAGGATGCAGGACGTTTTCCCTTGGAAGGTCCAGGGCCATTGCCCAATGCAGGCCTCATAAGCCAAATTACCTATAGTCTCCTGTTTTATCTTTAAGATCCATGCACTTGTAAAATTCTACTCTATAATCTATGCATGTGTATCTATGTGATTACATATCCATGGATTCCATTTTTCAAGTGAAAGATGAGCCAATTCTATACTGTGGTTCCCTAGGCCTTGGGCACTCTGCATGGACCCCAGGGGACCTGGCCACTCACAACTGAGAAGTACAGAGCAGAGAAAACCCCTGAAATGGGGCTCTTATCATAATGTGCTATAGATACACCAGGTATCTTTCCTTGAACAAAAGGAGGGGGCATTGTGAGGTCTGGTCCAATCTTTCCAGGCAGCTCACGTCTCTGAGGACCTCAGTGGAGGGCAGCCTGATATGGATGGCTAAAAGCCTGAATTAGACTGCAGGTGCAACAGTGGGGATATGGGAAGAAATGTCTGGTCAGAGGCTATCCCCTCTCTGCTGGAGGGAATTCAACAACCCTTCCCTACCCCACCCCCGAGAAGGGGGACATGGCAACTGTGTCACAGGCCTCCTGCCTGGGGCTTCAACAACTTCTAGTAGCTTCTAGGAGACCTGGTACCTACATGATGCTTGGCACATAATAATTCTCAATCAATATTTGTTCAATGAGTAAATGAATTCATAGTGAATGAATGAATGAGTGCCTAAGTTACAAAGAACTAATGAATGTCCTGAGCCTGGATGATTCTAAGACCCTTTCTGATCCTAAATAGCACATTCGAGGAGGCTACACCACCCTTTCTGTTCTCACTCTACATAAATAACTTGATGTACTGCTGCTGGCCCTATGGTTTCTTTCTGTGGCTAATGCAGTAAAAAGAACCATAGATTATAAACCACTAATTGTATTTAGACGGAAATTATCTTCCATAAAAACAACAGTAATAATGGGTACTGAATGCCCAGGCTTCTACTAATCACTTCACAACCATTATCCATTTACTTCTTACACCAAGTCTTCATCAACCCCGTTTTCAGATTACAAACTAGGGGCTTTGCAGAGTGACATGTCTGTTGAGGAAACAGGGCCTGGGACTGTGGCTCTGAAGTTCTCACTCTTTGTCTTCGGCTTGGCTACAGGAAGCAAGGGCAATGGGAAGGGAAGGGAAGGGAAGGGAAGGGAAGGGAAGGGAAGGGAAAGGGAGGGGAGGAGAGGGAAGAGGGTAAGAAGCTGCACTTAGTGTTCAGGCCTCAGGGTTAGGAGAGAACGGGGGAGGGGAAAGGGGAGAAGAAGAAATGACAGGAAGCTCCTCTATAGCTCCTGAGCTGCCACCCCTGCTCATAAGAACCAGGACCAAGAAGGGGAGGGGACTCTGGGCCAGGAAGGCATTTGATCCTGAGAACACACTGGGCCTCGGGGGCACTGCTGCAGGGCACCCCAACTCCCAGACCTGCGTCTGCCAGCTTTCACCATGCACCCATGTGCTGTCAGCTTGTCTAGGACACAGCGTGGTTGCTGCCCACCTCCAAGGCTACTGGCAACTCCCACCCACATTTCTGGCAGGGGGATGAGGAAAAGGGAGAGAGTCAACATTTTTTTTTTATTTTAAAAATAATACATATTGTGAATATTTCAGAAAGTGTAAAAAGAAAATCAAAAGGCCATAATCCCATCCTAGCAATTTACACTGTTCACAGGTGTGTCCTTCCTAGCAAACCCTTTTCTATGCACATATGCAGCTTGGTTTCATTTTTTACATCTATTCGATATGTTACATTTTTCTTTTATTGATACCATATCAGTGCCTTTTCAAGTCATTGGAATGTCCAGCCATGTCACCACCTTTAAACTGGCACGATATTGTGTTGGGTAGATTTATATTCTATGTAAATCATCCCTTACTGGTAGACTGTTGCTGGGTATACAAAAAGCAATGCTGGAGTTGACATCCTTAGGATAATGTCTTTCTGAGGACCAATTAAGAATATGGATCAAAAGTCTTTAAAAGATACCACTTCCTTTGTCCCAGTGATCTCACTCAGAAGCATGTGCTCATCTTAAGGAAGTAAACGATGAAGGAAGGCCACCGGCCCAGAGGACCCGGAGGACCTGGAGGACCCGGAGAGCCAGGCATGTTATCAGCACAGGGACCAAGGCAGCAATGGAAAGGTACTCCATCCGTACAGCTGGGGCCAGGGTAGGAACATGGCTTCTGTGTAAATAGCGTTTGTCGTTTGTCCAAAGTGTCTGCCGTGGGACTGGCACTTAACAAATGCCAAGTAAAGGGTGAGCTTGGTCTCAAAAGCTAGGTGGGAGCCTAGCTAGAGCCTTTACAAAAGCTGGCTTGAGGCTAAGACTCCAGCATCTTAGGTTCCTCTGGGGGAGGCCAAGGGGCCCTCAGTTTCAAGGAGAGCAAATAAAGGGGCTAGGGACTAGGCAGGTGACTAGAATCTCTGGCTTTATGAAAAAAAAATGACACACCTAAACTGGATATATCCTTGCTTTGTCCTTGATATAGACAAACAATCCCCTTCTCTCTGCCCCATTCCTTCTACATTGAATGAGAAACTGCGGTCTACTCACTGTGAAAAAGTGATCAGAGGTAAGATTTGAATATAGACTTTAGAGTAACGCTATCATCATCATCATCACAGCAACAGTACTAGGGCAGTTAACATTACTGCCATTAGCATTTGTTTCCTGCCAGGTACTATTCCAGGTACCTCACTCACATTCATCTTCACAGTATCTATGGCACTGATGCTATCACAATCACCATTGTGGGGGGCGGGGAGGAGAGAGGGACAACTTGAGGGCTACCCCTGCCCAACCAGAGCGCCTCTGGCTTCCACAGGACCCGCATGAGATGTTGTGCAAATCCATGGCTCTGTAGCTTAGAGCCAACATTAAAACAAAGCCCTGGCATAGCTGATGGCTCAAGTCCTCTCCGGCTTGGAGTCTGGGCTCTGTCTGGGTCACACTGTTCCCGTTCTTCAATCCTCAGAGATGGCCGAGCCTCCTGGTCAGGGGCCGGACCCTTGGGTGGGTCCTGACTCTACTACCACTTACCAAGTGCCGTGACCTTAAGCGTGTTGCCTAAACTTCCTGGCCTGCTCTGTCTATAAAGTGCACATGCTGACCTCGGAGGGTTGTTGGGATGGAAAACAAATGAATAAACCCAAAACAGCCTGCCAGACACACAGTCAACACTTCTGAGTGTTAGTGGCTATTTTCTGTCCTGGATTCTAGCACGAGGCCTCAAACGTGGAAATTAATCAATAAATGGCAGTAAATAAATGAGGGAGTGAAGGAACAAATTTCTGGAATATCAAATTCCATTAATTGACTAAGTGAGCACCATCAAAGCATTAGGCTAATGCAGAGATTTTCAACGGTGTGCTGCGAAAAATTTTAAAACATGCAATACCTGACTATTTAGTCAGGGGCCCCGACCTCTTCTCCCTTAGATGGTCAAATAAAACAATGACAAGACCCAACACAGCAATAGCTGTCTGATGTGAATGAATCAAAATATACCTACTGTTTTGGTCAGACGAGCAAAAAATATTTCTTGGTGTGCTGCAGAATTTTAGTAATTGATGTATGCCATGAGATGAAAAAGGTTGAAAATCACAGGGCTAGTGCTTCCAAAGCTTACGTATGTCCCCAAGATATCTGGAAACCTTATTAAAATGTAGAATCTATTAAGGAGGTCTGGGTGGGGCTGGGCCTCGGCATTTCTAAGTTCCCAGGTGAGTCCAAGGCTACTGGGCTGTAGACCACACTTGGAGTAACAAGGGTTTGGTCCATCACTGGTCCTGCTTTTGCATGTACAGGCTTTTCACCTGCAGTTAGCGAACTGCTCAGGGCGCCAGGAAACACTCACACAACAGGTACTGTTCACCAGCCACTGAGACACCCTACCCAGAGCCCTCCTGTCCAGGGTTCTCAGGAACTGGCATGGGTGGGAGTCAATGTGAAACCCTGAGCTTCTGTCTGGGCTCTACCCCGTGATGTTGTTGGGCAAGTCCCTCAACCTCTTTGGGGCTCAGTGTCTTCATTTATAAAGTGACATCAGCAACACCTCAATGCCCAGCTCTCAGAACGGCTATGAGGGTAAAAGGTGATAGCAGATGCGACCGTCCAGGGCGAGGGGCCATGATGAACTGGCAGGCCTCATTTCCAATTTCTCCTCTTCACCCTTTGAAGTCTTCCTCTGAGGGAAACTGATAAGCATTGTTGTTTGCATAATGGCGTGTAAGGGGACAGGAGAGGAAGTTAAGCTGCTAAATTTAGCAGGTGCTTACGCCCCCTCACCCAAGGCTCAGCCCACGCATTTCACCATGAGTAGGTGCCTTCTATATTTAACTTCAGCCTGCACCTTCCAGTTGAGCTCTGCCACTGAAAACCCCAGGAGGATGTGGTGAGGAGAGAAGGGAAGTTCACAGAGTGTGATCAGAGGCTGACATCACATGAGGTGCCATCTGCACCTTCAGGTGTGTGTTCTTCCTGGAAGAAACTGTAGAGGTTCTTCAGCTTCTCCCCCTTTCTTCCTCTTGGAGCATAAGACCCACTGGGCCAGAGACCACACTGTACTTTAGAACCACTGCCCTGAGGTGGGGACAAGGAACTGGGAAGTCCAGCAGAAGTCATGTGAGGCAGGAAAGTCTCAAATGCCCTCCATTTGCCAGGCATGGTGCTAAGGCATTCGCACAGGTAATCTTGTTTAATCCTGCAAAAGCATCAGTTGGTATCCTACTTAGGCTACAGGTGAGCAAGTAGAGGCTCAGAGTTGAAGGGAGGTGTCTGAAGCCTGTGATGGGTGGAGAACCTATGTCAGTTTCCAAGTCTATGCTCTGAGTCCATACCACACTCGTCTCCTTAGCTACCTCCTCTGCAGGAGGCTACTGGGGAGGCCAGGAGTTCAGGTCTCACCCGTGTCATAGCTCAGGTTTGTGACCTTGAGATTGTCACTCCCCATCTTGGGGTCTCAATTTCCTCACCCGTAAAGTAAGCCCCCTGGGCTTGTTTTCTGTTTCATTCCTGAATGTCTTCCTGATGGCATCAGAACCTGATGGTCCGAGGAAGTGAGAATAAATCTTGGGATAGTTCTCTAAGTTTCAAACCACAGGCGACCTCTACCCTTTGCTTCTCTGCTGGTCAGCACACACGATTCTGATGCAATCGCCAGTGGAGCTCACTCGGTCATTGCTCGTTCCTCTGGGGAACTTTCATTGAAGGCCTCCGTGTTGGGAAGTTCAAAGACACTGAAGGGACTGAGATAAACTGTGGTCCTTTACCAAAGTCCACCTCCAAATAGAGGAGAAAGACATGGGAAAGATGGCCAAGCCCTACGATGTGACTGACGCAGTGATGGAGGTCCCATAGGGCCCAGAGGCTGGGGCCTAACCCAACCTGAAAGGGTTGGGGGAACGAACTGGTGGGAAAAAGACAAAATAAACATCAAAACTCTAGACAAAAAAAAAAATAAAAAAATGAAAACTCTCTAGGCCAGCAGTTCTCAAAGTGTGGTTCCCAGACCTGTGGCATCAGCATCCTCTGGAAACTTGTTAAAAATGAAAATTCTTGGGCCTCATCCCAGACCTACTGAATCAGCAGTCTGTGTTCTAACAAGCCCTCTAGGTGAGTCTGAGGCTGTCTTGGTTTGAGAACCATTAGTAGGGCAGGTCTTTGGAAGACAACAAAAGCTTGAACTGTCAGCTCTCCAGGTCCTACTCAGAGCCTGTCTGAGAAAAGTAACAATTCAGAGAAGTGGTCTAAGAAATATGCCCTCCTTTTCCTCCCCTGGACATCCCGAGTGCCTCCTTTACTATGGGTCAGACTCCTGGAAGCTCTGCAGCTGGACGCCTCGCCACGCCTCTGCCCTTGGCTATAATTAGAACAGTTAAAAGAAGCATCCATAGGAAGATGATCTCTGAACTGTTGTAAAATGATTGTTGTTCATCCAGTTACACAAAGTCCCTTCTATAAAACTCACATTGAGAATACAGTGACAAGTAACAACTTGGCAAAGACTTTCTAAAAATGACAAAACCCAGTGCTGGTGAGTATGTAGGGGAAAAGACACGCTCCCACATTTCTGGTGAGTATGGCAATTGATACTGCCTTTCTGCAGATATAACTGTCAAAGGCGTTTAAAAATGTACCTCCCCCTGACCCAGCAATTCAATTTTAGAAATTAATCCTAGGGAAATAATCATGGTGATGTATCAGCATTTTACCGCAAAAATATTTATGCTAGCATTGTTTGTTTAAATTTAGAAACAACCTAAATGTTTAAAATACAGGGTTGATTACTTAGTGGCTGTTCATTCATCAGATGTGTATTGAGTAGTCACTATATTCCAGGCAATGTGCTAGAAGCTAATGAGATAGCAGTAGGTAAATAAATGAACAAAATCTCTATCCTCCTAAGAGAGAAGACAAACAATTAACAAATAAGCAAGTACGATATACGAGTCTGTCTGGAAAAAGTCCAGCCATTATTAACAAGAGAATGGTTTGCACAGCATTGGTGTAGCCTTGCAGCCAAGGAGAGTGGACTGGAATGCACATGTGTGAACAATGACGACTTCACTGTACTAGTCAGTAGGGGCAGTAGACACCATTGAGTGAGTATGTGTACTGTGTGGCCATTGTGTTCAAAATGACTGAGTGAGTAGAGCAACAATTCTGCATCAAATTTTTCGTTAAGCTTGAGTGTTCCTCTGGGGAAAGTATTTGGATGATTCAGAAGGCTGCAGTTATAGGCAACTGGGAATTGGCAGCTTCATCATGACAATGCTCTTGTTCATACGTCACGTGGCATGCAGGCAGAGTTTTTGGTGAAACATGAAATCACCCAGGTGACTCAGCCCCATTACAGCCCAGATTTGGCACCCTGTGACTTCTGGCTTTTCCCAAAACTAAAATCACCTTTGAAAGGGAAGAGATTTCAGACCGTCGATAAGATTCACGAAAATACAACAGGGCAGCTGATGGTGACTGGGAGAACTGTGTGAGGTCCCAAGGTGCCTACTTTGAAGGGGACTGAGGCATCATTGTCCTGTGTACAATGATTCTTGTATCTTGTATCTGCTTCAAAAAATGTCTCTATTTTTCACTATGAAAAATAGTGAAATTTATGTCATTGGCTAGATACCTTCTGGACAGACCTCCTATAGGGTGCGCCCTTTGGTGATGGGTGCTCTGAGTAAGAAGGACGTGCTAGGGTGGGAGCTCCAGTTTGGAAAAGGGAGGAGGTGAAGGAATGAGCTATGGAGATACCCAGGGATCCATTGCAGGCAGAGGGAACTGTCTTCAGACAGATGGAAATTGCAAAGGAGACCAAGATTGTACAGCCTTCTGAGCGCCTGTGAGGAGGAACAGGAATGCCAGGATGGCTAAAGCACAGTGACTGAGCAGGGACTGTGGGGACATGGGCACGATGACCGGGCAGGCCATCGGCAACTTTAGCTTTCACTCTGGGTGAGAAGGGAGGGTACTGAGCCTAGGAGAGACTCTGACTTGTGTTTGAGACGCAATCTTCTGGCTTCTGGCTTGAGAACAAGTCCTAGGGGACAAGTGTAGAGGTCGGGACACTGATAGGTAGGACACTATTACAATGCTAGACATGGCAGCGTGAGAACCGGTGTAGTGACAATCGATTTCTGAATGTATTTCGAAGGTAAACTTCAGATTTTCTGTGGAAAGATGCCTGCCTGGAGTGAGCACATGTGGCTTCCTGAATAGATAATTTCACCTCCAGAAGCTAGAAGAACAAGCGAGGAAGAACAGGAGTCATCAACGGATTCCATACAAGCCCATCTGCTTTTCTGTTGGACATTTCTGAAACCTTAAGGGTTATCAAATTTTTATACCTAAGATCTGGGAGCACTGGCTGCCTGCCTAGATTCAAAGGCAACCAAAGAAATGCGACTTAAAATAAGAATGTGATTTAAGTTTTCAGTTATCAGATAGGCAGAGATTTAAAAAGAATGATAACAGTCAGTGTTCGTGTGGGCGCATGGAAACAGCACCCCTAGACTGCCAGCGGAAGTTTGACTCGGCACCACCTTTTGGGGCACTTTGGTAATATGTTATCACAGCACTTTCAAAAGTACACGCCAAAGGGACTTTGACAGCTGAAACAATTATGAAAAAATAAGTAAGGTGAGAGGAATCACTCAATTTGATTTGAAGGCTTATTATATAATCAGAGTAACCAAGATGCGGAATTAGCAGAAGGATAGATACACGAATTACTGGAACAGAATCGTGGACCCAGAAACAGTTGGTGTAGAAGCAATTCCACAATGGAAGGATCTTTTTTGCCACAGTGGTGCTGAAACAATTGACTATCCATAGGCAAAAACAATGGAACTCAACACAAACCAGGTTGACCCAAAATGGGTCAGAGATTTAAACATAAAACATAAAATTATAAAACTCTTAGAGATGACATAGGAGAAAATCTTCAGGACCTAGATTAGAGGTGAGTGAAGAGTTCTTAGGCATGACCTCAAAAGCACAATCCATAACAGAAGAAAAAAAATCAATATAGTGGACTCATCAAAATGAAAAACACGTGCTCTACAAAAGACCAAACTGAGAGGATGAAAAGACCAGCTATAGACAGGGAGAAAATATTTGCAACCCGTGTATCTGATAAAGGTATTTAGAATATATGAAGAACTCTCAAAGCCCAACAGTAAAATAAATAAATAAACAATCCAATTAGAGAATGAGCAAAGGACATTAACAAACATTTTACCAAGGAGGACATACAGAAGGCGAACAAATGCATGAACAAAATTTAGTTTTATTAGCAATTAGCCAAAAGCAAATTAAAGCCACAAAGATATACCACTGCACAGCTATTAAAAGAGCTAAAAATTAAAAAAAATACTGACTATATCAAATACGACGAGGATTTGGAGAAACTGGTCTCTCATGCATTGCTGGTGGGAATGTAAAATGGCACAGCCACTCTGAAAACCAGTTTGGCAGTTTCTTAAAAAACTACATACACAGCCCTGGCTGGTGTAGCTCAGTGGATTGAGCGCGGGCTGGGAACCAAAGGGTCCCGGTTCGATTCCCAGTCAGGGCACATGCCTAGGTTGCAGGCCAGGTCCCCGTGAGGGCCATGTGAGAGGCAAGAGGCAATCATACATTGCTGTTTCTCTCCCTCTCTGTCTCCCTCCCTTCCCCTCTCTCTAAAAATAAATAAAAATAAAATCTTAAAAAAAAAACAAACTACATACACACTTAGCATAGGATCCAACAACAGTACCCCTTGGCATTTATCTCAGAGAAATGCAAATGTTTGCCTGCATAACCTGTACACAAATATTCCTAAGAGCCTTATTTGTAAAAATCGAACAACTGGCCTTCAGCAGGTGAATAGTCAGACAAACTGTAGTACATCCACACTCACTGCTCAGCAATAAAAAGGACCAGGCTATTGATACAACGACTTGGATGGATCTTAAGGGCAATATGCTCAGTTAAAAAAAAAAAACATTCTCCAAAGGTCATATAATGTATGGTTCAATTTGCATAACATTCTAGAAATGACTGGATTATAGAGATGGAGAACAAATCAGTGGTTGGCAGCAGTTGGGAATGACCAGGGGGCAGGGTGAGCGTGACCTCACAGGGTTAGCACAAGGGAGATCTTCTGGGTGATGGAGTAGTTCTGTATCTTGGTCTGGGTGGTGGCTATATGCATCTCCACATGGGACAAGATGACATTGGACTGTATGCACACATTTGTAATGACATCAACTCCTGGTTGTGACATTGAACTATAGTTACATAAGATGCAACCATTGGGGAAAACCGGGTGAAAAGTCCATGGGGCCTCCCTGTACTATTTTTGCAACTTCTTGTGAATCCATAATTATATTTCGAAATAAAAAGGCTTAAAAATCACATTGAAAACAAAAAAAGAAGCACATGCCCTTTGACCCCAAAATTCCACTTTTACAAGTTTATCCTAAAGTAATATCAAAAGGCATCAAAAATCACTAGATAAAGATGATTATCTCAAACTTGCTTATAATAGTGAAAAATTAAACCAAACTACTTTACGCCATAATTGGTTAAATAGATTATTATAAATATACCCAGTGGAATAGTATACAATCATTAAAATCTTGGTGATGATGTAGCTTTATATTCATTGATATAGAGAGACATTCACAATATACTACGGGGAAAATTGCCTAAAAGTAGCATATAGTTTTTTTTCTTTAAGTTCATACAAATGTATAGACTGTAAGTGCCATAAGGGCCCGGATTTGTGTCTGTATCATTTCTTCCAGATTCCTAGCTCCCTGTACAGTGCCTGACACAGAGTAGGCACTCAGTAAGTATTTGTTGAGTAAACATATCACACACATTTGTACAAGAAAAAAGTCTAGAAACTTATACACCAAAATATTAACAATGGTTATCTAAGAGTATGTGGATTTAGGTTAATTAATCATATCATCTTTAGTTTATTTGTGTTTTCTATTCATTAATGACAATTATGTATTTTTCATGAGATATATTTTTGGAGAGTATGAATTCACAAAGTGTCGAATGTTCTGTGGAGCCCTCCAGCCTGAACTGCACAAATCTGAGGTTGATACAGTTGGGCCAAACCCCACCAAGGCTGCCTGTCCCCAGTGGACAGATTTTGTGGGGCCCCAGGACCATTCCTAAGGGCAGAATTTCCAGGACTTTGGTCTGAGGGACATTATGTTTAAAGTGATAAACCTAGTAAGAGATTTAGACGACAGTGAGGACCTCTAAGAGCTAGAGAGTTGATGGGATGCTCTTCAGAGCAGGAGCAGTGCTGGGTTTGGGGTCCATGGGGAACGGGTGGGGAAGGGCAAGCCCGGTGCACATCCGCCCTAGACACGGGCCGCGGGTGGGCGCAGGATGGAAATCTGCAAGTACATCTGCCACCCAGGGTCTTCCTTATGCATGGCCTTTGGTACTTCAGTGGGCCAGGGCCATGGTTCCCAAGACCCTTCTGAAGACAGGCTGCAGCACAATTCCCAGGAAGCTTCGTGAAATACAGGTTCCTGACCTCAGCCCACGGAACGTGAATCCCTGTGGAAGAGGCCCAGGAATCTGTCATTTTACAAAACGTCCAGAGTGATTGTGATAGAGTTGGGGAGAGTCCAGGCTGGGGGCAGAAATCCAACAGTATCACGTTAGTGGTTTTTATGCCATTTGTGGTGAAGTGACGTGGCTAACAACTATGGATCTGTAAGAAGCCTTTTCTCTAAAGAGTTCAGGGAATTTTAAGGCCATTCCTGGGCTTTCAGACAGGAATCCCTTTAAGAGAAGCAGGGGCACTGTCCCCATTACGTCCCCTCAGCATACTGCGACCCCCTGCTTGCTCAGAAAGAAGTACCTGGTGAGTCCCCAGGACACCCCACTCTCTATTTACTGTGATAAAATACACCTAACATGAAAGATTAAACCATGTGAAAGTGGACAATTCAGTGGCATCAAGTAATTCAGCGTTGTCCAACCATCACCACTATCTCGTTCCACAACTTTCTCATCACCCCAAATGGAAACTCTAATCATTAGCAGTCACTTCCTATGTCCCCCTTCCCTGAGTCCCTGGAAACCACCAGTCTGCTTTCTGTCTCTATGGACTTGCCTATTCTGGGCATTTCACGTAAGTAGAACAGAACACTACGAGCCTCTTGGGTGGCCGGCTTCCTTCCCTTAGCACGATGTCCTTCGGGCCACCCCCATTGGAACACATGTCAGCACTTCCTTCTTTCTATGGCCGAATCATATTCCGCGGTATGAATAGGCCACATTTTGTTTATACACTCATCTGTTGATGGATATTTGGGCTGTGTCCACCTTTTGGCTATTGTGAATAACACTGCTATGAGCATTGATATACAAGTATTTGTTTGAACACCTGTTTTCTAATCTGTGGGGTCTCTGCCTAGGACAGGAGTTGCTAGATCACAGGTAACTATGTTTTTCTTATTCAGAAATCTCCAAATTGTTTTCTACCTGGCACTCTAGCCTGTGCCCTGGCATCCTGGGAGTCTGTGGCAGAGCAAAAGGATTTGGGCAGCTAGGAGACCTGGGTGTAGGTCAGACTATGGCCCCTCAGAGCTGTGAGACCATGCACTTCTTTGTACCTCGGCTCCTCTGGAAGATCTTATGGGGCGTTCTGAATATCAAATCAGTTATTAATTGAGATTAAAGGTGATAGGAAGTGTCAGAGTAGTGGAGGTGAGATCTCTGCCCATCCCTATCACTCTGCTTGCAAATCCTTGGGCAATTACTTAGCCTCTTGGAGCCTCGGTTTCATCACCTATAAAATGGGGTGAATAGGAGTACCTGCTGCATAGCACTATCGTGTTAAATTATTCAACTCATGCAAAACAGTAACTGCAAAACCATACCAATTTAGCTACTGTTATACAATGCTGCCTCCTGTAGCAATAGTGGTGGTGAGGGGGCGTGTGCTCACTTTCTCAGCTGGCGCCCATTCATGCCCTCCGTTCCTCACCTTCTCTCCTTCTCCCTCTAGTTGTCACTGCCGGGACTCTTCTCTCCCACATGGACAAGTCAGTGTACAACAACCTCTGGACCAACCCTTCCTCTATGCTCCATGCCTTTTTGTGCAACCTTTCCTACATTCAACTGAATGCAGACCTTAGCTTGGGTTATTGTGTGTGTGTGTGTGTGTCTTCTCTAGGGCCTATTGTATAGAGGACACTCAATAAATGCTTGTTGATTGCATAAATGAAAGAATAAATGTTCTTTCCATTGGGGCATTGGCCTCTGGGGCTGATCATGGCATGGGGACCTGGAGTTGGGGGTCCTCTCCCATGGAGGCACCGGGAACATGCCAGAATCCTTCCACCATGCCTCTCCCCAGTCATGTAGCCTGGCGAACAGCACAGTCAGAGGTCACATCCGAGTCCAGGAGAGAGTAGAGTGGTGACAAGGCCCAGCCACCTGGTCACCACAACTTTTCATGGCTCTCCTGTGGCTCAGGAAGTGGTGAGGGGCAGGCACAGGCCCTTCTGCCCGGCCTTCAAGCCTGACCTCTCTGTCCCCCACTCAAAATTAGACCACGCTCTTTACTGAAAATAAAAGGTGCTCTGGGAGGAAGCGTACGTGGCCAGATGTGGAGGCACTGGTGCCTGACTCTCTGCCACTCTGGTGAAGGAGGTGACAGGGCAGAGAGGTTACGGGGACACTTGCTGGTGAAAGGATTCTAACAGACAGAGGTCCCACCTGGTGGGCGCATGTGTGAGCGAGTGTGAGTGCATGGGTGTGTGCCTGTGTGCACGTGTGTGTTGGGGGCTGGGGCATTAGCGGACTCGGTTCTCCTTCCCAGAGCCCAGACACCTCCATGCCGCAGGAGCGGCCTGGTCTGGGCAGCCGGGTCCACATGCTTCCAGAACGGTGCCAGGGGTTCCTGAGAGTGTGAACACTAACATACAAACTGGAGGCCAAATTCAAGGAGAGTTCACACATCAATAGTGCCATGGTCACCTTGGGCACCTTCCCTTGGGCTTCAGTTTCCCATCCATCAAATACCATGGAAGTCGGGACCCTACCTTTCACATCGCATTAGCGTCTCTGCTGTGAGCTGCCACTGTTGGTTGAAATGCACACTCAAGGTGACATACTGCTGACAGCTGCCCCATTGCCCTGAAGCCTCTGCTCCCTGAGGACATGGCTTGGTGCCTGAAGAGAGCCTGGATTCCTGGAGCAGCCGCCTGCCCAGCTGCTGTGTGCCTGCTGTCTGGGGTCCCCCGAATTACCCCACAGCTGCCACACTTGGTCTGGCTTGCTGTGCCCTTCTCTGGATCCACTAGGCAGGGGCAGCCATCCAGGGGGGCTCCTCTCCCAGGCCTGCTTGGCCCTCCTGCCTGCTTTCCCTTCCAGCTAGATGCCCCCTCCCCACCACAAGCTGCCCGACTTCATGCCCCCTGCAGTCTGAGCACCTGTCACTCATTAGACCAGTGGTCTCCAAAGCACAGTACACAAGGCTGTTCTTCGGGCATGAGAAGAAAATACCAGGGCTTCTATTTCTATGTGTATCACATCCTCCTGTAAATTCCCATTTTTTGTGTGTTTTAATATCTTCAAAATATATTAGCACAGTTGTTCAATTTATATATAAGTGTATATATATACATACCTATACACACATACATGCTGGAGTGTGTTCTCAAAAATACTTTTGCTAGAGGAGCATACAATCAATAAAGTTTAGAGCCCACTTTAGGTGAGGTAAGATACATACAATGACAATTGTAATTTGGTTCTTGGTGATAAGTGCGACAAAAGAAGGTTAAATGTTGTGGAAGTTCAAGGAGGATGTGATCGCTATCAACAGAAGGCAGGAGAGTCAGGAAAGGCTTCCCAGAAGGGGTGGCTTTGGGCTGAGTGCTGGAGGAAAGGGCTTGCCCCGCGGAGGGCTCTGCAGGAGCGAAGGTGCAGGGCCTGGAAAGCAGAGTGGGTGCTGGGCCCAGGCCTCAGTGCCCAGGGTACCTATGGGAAAGGCAGGAGGAGATGAGATGGGAAGGGTGGGCTGGAGACAGATAACAGACGACAAATGTTTGGGGATTGCGCACAAATAAGGAAAACAAGAGGGAGCCGAGGAGGCTGCTGGGGAGGGAAGAGCCACCGTCCAATGGGACTTTGGGGATTTGACTGTGGGAGGGAGTGTAACATTGGCTGGGGGATGGAAGGTGATCATCGTACCCACCCGAGAGGGTCTGAACTAAATCGAAAGACAGGAGAAAGGAAAGGAGGAGGCAGGTGTGGGAAATAGCAGTGAAGCTGATTCAACTGAACACGGTAACTGACAGGACAGGGAGGGGGTACCGTGAGGACAGGAGGGGCCAGAGAAAACTCAGCCTTCAGTGCTGAGTAAACCAGAGGGCGGACTCAGGTGGGACCCATGAAAGGGAGTGCGGGTGGAGAAGCACAGCCTCTGTCGTTTGCAGTGACGATTCCAGCCTTGGAGGGTCTGGGTTGCTGGGCTGGTGCTTCGTATTTAGAAGGTGAATTCTCCAAGGGCTAAAGCTTTGGGTCTGAACCTTTTTGATGGAAGTAGGTCTCTGTCTTCATTCTACACATACTTTGCATCCCTCCTATAGGAAAGACATCATAGCCAGGCACTGGAGACATAGAGAGGAACCAGAAATTCTGTCCCTGTCCCCAGAGGTGGGCAGTCCAGTGGGGAGACAACCATGTAGGGGAGTTTTTGACAATCTGTCAGCTGCGAACTCTAATAGGAGGCCAGAAGAGGCTGCAAAGAGGTAACATTTTACACTTGTCCCTGGCTCAGTAGACTGGCTCATGCCTTTGGAGCAATTCCGATCTTTTCCTCATGACTCGGGGTAATCATAAAACCAGTTTTTAGGCCATCATCCCAGGCGCGGGTAGCACAGGACCATGGCATGGGTGCTGGGTGCCCATGACCTTGCATTTTCAGAGAAACCATGACGTCAGCTGTGTCACTCTTTGCTAAGCAAGCCAACCTCAGAGGGGGCAGCACTGTGCCTTTGAGATTTTGCAACCCCTCCATTCTTGCCTCTCAGGCTTCTATTGAGAGCCCTTTATTTCTGGAAGTAGGGAGCTCCCAGAAATTTGAGGGAGGAAGGTTCTAGCCTTCTGAGTGCTAGAAAAGCATGACTGCATTGTTTGGCTTATTTCAATTAATTAATCTTTCCCTCCCTGGCCCCACCAACCCTTGTTCCTTTTTCAGCCTTCCTCTTCTCCCCCAACTATTTATAAACCCCTCTTCCCTCAGTCTACAACTTTGTTCCTTTCTCACTCTTAGTTCCCCTGCTGTAAGGTCTCCCCAGAGAGGGAAGACCCATCGACCGACCCTGAGCTCATCTCATGTTGCTTAATCCTGACGTTTCCTGAAACTTAGCCCAGTGGAAACAGCATAAGCTGTTGAGTCAGCCAGCAGTCGGTCAATACCTGGCTCCTCCACCTGTCAGTTGAGTATCTCTGGGCAGGTCTCTGAGCCTTGTTCCCTTAAGAACAATACACTTTGTCATCATAGTCTTTGGAAGTTAATATTTAGTGTTGATTCTTTCTATAATTCCGGTACCATATTTGGTACTATGTTGGTCAATTTATGGCAAGAAGCAAACAGGTATTGGACTTCTAGCTCTAGACTTCAGCTCTCACTGGCCACCCTACAGACAGTCATAACTCTACACCTTCCTAGGCCCCTCCCCCACCTCCCCCAGGGTGCTTTACACATACAACAGGCTTCACATCAGGCTTATTTTCTTCTGGGCATTGTCTGTCTCTCCCCCTAGAATGTAAGCTCCATGAGGGCAGGGAGGTTTTCTTTTTTGTTCCCTACCACCCCCACCTCTGCATGCTCAGTGTGTTGGACCATTCCTCACATATACTAGATATTTGGTAAATATTTCTTGGTGATGGTATAAATGAGTAAATGTAATGGTGTTGTTTGAAAATTCCTTGAGATAAGGCTTGTAGAGTACCTGGCATAGCATACAGTAGGTGCTCAATAATGCTGACCCCCTCCCATTTTACCATTCCATTGTCTTTCCCTGCCTATTTGGCAGTAAGGACTTCATGTTAGGGCATCTCCTTTGGGGGAATTCCTGCTCCTTCTTTCTTCCCAAGTGTCCCTCTGAGCCACGTTGACCCATGCTGGCTGAGTTATGCCTCCTGGACAGGTGACAGTTTGTTCCTGTCTTCACTACATGGCTTCTGCCTTATCAGCCTGTGCCTTACTGCCCCATGGTGGCCTCCTGTGGTGGGTCCTTTAGCCAGGGCCAGCTGGACCCAGGGCCTGAGCAGGCCTGCGCAGGGCAGGCACGGTGTGTACTCTCTGGCCGCAGCCCCACCGGAAAAATACTCATGATCTGAAGAGCAGCACCTGGTGGGCCTGGAGTTAGTGCAGTGGTTGTCAATTGGGGCGTGATTCTGCCCCATCCGCTAACACACCAGGAGACACTGGGAATGTCTGGAGACATTTTTGGTTTTTATAGCTGTTCCCCAATCAACTGCACAATATGAAAGTCTCCCCCAAATTGTTCTGCCCAATGGACACACTGTACCAACCCCCACAATAGCCTTAAATGTGGCTGCAGCTTCGGCGGCTGGCTGCGATCCCAGTCTCGGTCCCACTAGACCCAGGTCCCATCTGTCCTCTGAGGTTCATGATGGCTCTCACTCAAGCCCTCGTGTCTGTGGCCTCTCTGTCTGACACCCACATCTCATCTGGGCATTCTCACGTAGCCTGATTCCATCTCCAATATGGGGTCCTCCCTCCACACTCAGCTTCCTTCAAGACTCACTGTTCAGTTCCACAAAGTTCTACTGAGTCTTCACTAGGAAGGAAGCTTTGTGACGAGTGTCACAGAGAACAGAGACACAAAGCAGACACAGTCCCTCCACCCCCAAGAGGCTTCAGTTTTGTGAGGGCAGTGGATTTTCAACAAGGAGACTACAGTACAGTAAGTCCTTCACTGTCTCCTTGGGGACTAGGCACAGAGAGCAGTGAGAGTTGAGCTATCCCAGCACAGGAGAGGCTTCCCGGGGGAGGGGACACTTTGCCTTTGTCCCCCAACCCGTGAAGGATTGGGGGTGTGGGCCCTACCAGCTCTGATAACACAGAATTCCATGGAATAGCTCTTTGTCTGCCTGCCTATATCCTGTGGTCCCAGCTGTCCCCAGGCTCTGCCTCAGGCCCCAGAATCTTAGGCTCATTTCTGCTGAGCTTCCCAGAGCTGAAAGAATGGATATCAAAAGCACCCAGCTCCTTGGATATACAGACCCTTGCTAACTAGCTTCCCTTCTTGTGAAGTGAAAGTCCCCTTCTTTGGGATGAAAGGAACTCCTCTGGGGGCCAGGTTGAAAGCCACCAGTCCCGAAGGAACTGTCCTTGCTCCATCTAAGCTGAGGAGCTGCTGGTGCTGGGAGGCAGCAAGGAGGAAGCTGGCCCTCCAGGGGTTCGCCTGTGCTGTTCCAAATGCAACTTAAATAGTTCATTGAACGTCCACCAGGCGTGTCCAACCTCTTGGCGTCTCTGGACCACACTGGAAGAAAAAGAGTTGTTTTGGGCCACACAGTAAATACACAAACACTAACAAAAACTGATGAGCAAAAATAAAGGTTTTAAGTAACTTACGATTTTGTGTTGGGCCGTATTCATAGCCATCCTGGGCCACGGGTTGGACACCCCTGGAACCCTGCCCTGTTGGCTTTGCTGAGCCCAACTAGAAAGGTTCCAGTGAAATCTGACTTCTGGGCTCCGGGCTTTTCTCAAGCCTTGGGCCAGCAGCACGGTCAGGTGTCCAGGAGTTTTCCCCACAAGACTCCTTATTCCAGCCGTTATAGGAAAGAACAGCCGTGAAATGTCAGGAAATCCCACTGACCTCATGTCCACTCTGCTGCAGAAGGACTTGGCCAGGGTGTTGCAATGCAAGCCCTTTCTGATCAGTATCTCTCAGCATCAAGGCCCCAAGAGGCTGAAAATCACACACAAAATGAACTTCCAGGAATCTCGGGCCCTGAAACAAGTATCCAAAGCTGGCCATAGGAACAAGCCTTTGTACTCAGAAAGCTCTGTCCCCTTTCCAAAGCATGTCACATCCCTCAGCCCATCTGTCAACCCTACGAGAGGGCAGTGACACAGGGTTACTGTCAAGTTGAGCAAGGGGCCACTTACTATAGCACCAAAAAGCAACTGCATTTTTATCTTCCATTGTCCCATTAACCTACCCTGAAGAGTCGGTGTCCTCTGCCCTTTGGCAGAAATTGAGAGCACATCCCATGACACTTCTGGTCACTCTTGGGTAATTAAAAGCTTCTAAGATTCAGAGCTCCTGGGAGAAATGGCTATTCTAAGGGTGCCAGAGGTTGTTGGGCAGAAAACCATCATAGTGATTACAATGGAGTATGGCCCTCTCAAGGGCCCCAGTACGCAAATAGATACGCAGCTTGTCCCTGGCACTCAAATGTCATGGGAGAGCAATTCTAGAAGCCAGCATCTAAAAAAGGCTCTTGGGGTGGGGCTGGAGCAACAATGAAATAAGGGATTGAGAAATGCTGCGCTAGAGGTACTACTCTTTGCAACTAATCTTTGCAACTCTTTTGCAAACATAAGGGTATTTAAATTTTTTTTAAAAAGAATGTTCCTAATGCCTTGTGAAGGCCCTGCCTAAACAAATAAGCAATCCTCTGGCACTTGTACTCATAAAACAGTTTCAATTAAGACTAACCTAGACTAATAATAAGAGAAGAAAAAAAGTTTAGCTTTAACCAAATTAGAGCTTCTCCCCTCCCCAGCTCAGGCCTGCTTCGGGCCGGCCGCGGGCCCCGGGAGAGCAGTTTGCTTATCATCTTCTCTCCCCTCCCTCCAGTGTGCCCACCCTCCTTGCTAGGCTGCCTCTGGCTCCTTCATTGGTTTGGGTGGGGGAGGTTGGATGAGGTAAGGGGCAGAAAAGGTTGGGTCTGACTGATGCTCTTCTCAGGAGCTGATGGTGCTTCCCTAGGGGCTTGGCAGGTATTTAAGGAGACTCCTGGGACAGTTTGGGTTCTTAAGTGACTCCCACCTGTCGTTAGGGACCTCTTTCTGCAGCCCCATGCATGGAGTGGTGCCATCTCAGTCTGGGCACATGTACCCTCCTGGTTCTCACCGGTCACTCCCCTGGGCCACGCCCTTGGGGAAAACTGTTAAAAATGACTCAAGCTTGTGCTCTCTTTCTCTGCCAATATCTATCCACACCTGGGCACGAACAGGAAACATTTAGCTCCAGCTTCTAAACGGCATTCTCCTTTTAATTACAAGGGCAATTTTGCCACAGGAAGGGGGAGATGGGTTGAACCACGTGCCTTTATGGCTGATTGGACCACTGAGCTCCCTGCTTCCCTCTGTGTGATGGTGTACATTTCCACATCAGCTAAGCCAGCTTGAGGGGGTTTCTGTTACCTGCAGCCAAACACATCCCAACTCTCAAAGCCAATCCCACGCTGTGCAGGAGAAGTGGAAGGGAAAGGAACAAGCCAAAAACAACAGAAAATGAAAGAATGAAGAAGAGGGAAGAATATGGCAGCCATTAGAAGCAAAATACATCAGAAATGACAGGGAAGGGAGGGGAGAAGCAGTGATGGGGATAGGCTGAGCAAACCAACACAGAGATCATAACAACAGCGAGTAAAAATAAGATTTATTTGTGTACTTACTAGATACTAGGCGGCACCATTCCAAACACACTGTATGCATCATTCATTTGTCCCATAGATTGACCCGTTTTATGGAATTTACAGGAAATAGGTTTCACAGAATTAGTGAAAGGTAGAATTGGGGCCCAAACTCAGGTAACAACATGGTCAGGTTCAGATGCAAATTCAGGAAACACCTTTGGTGAGCCAGATGCTGCCCTGGGCACTTTACTCACATTCCCCCGTTTCAGCCTTGTCAGGGATAGGCTGTTTTCTGCACTTCACAGATAGAGAAACTGGGCACAGAAGAGTTAAGTAACTTGCTAAGTAACTGGAAGAACTAAGCATAGAACTCATGTCTCGTTATACCTAACTTAATTGTTTGCGGGTAGCTTTTATCGCGCGCTAACAGGTGGCGCGGGCCATTTTTGCTAATGTTTTGCACAAATGGCAACGTTCAGTAAAATTACGATAACTTTAGTTTTACATATTTTTTTTCAATGACACTTTTTGTGATTTACTATAAAATGTATACTGAATTATTTTTCTTAAATTTTAAACAGACAAATACTGGAAAACTCACTGGAAATTGAAATTTAAAAAATATGTAAAAATTTCGATTTATTGAAAATATTTTGAAAAAAGTACGTAAAATGTGTAAAAAAATAAAGAATAACGTTTTAGTAGTGTTTTTTTGTGTGATAATTGTTAAAACATACATACATACATAATTCACCATTGTATGTGTTAGAGACCCAAATTTTGTCCTTTGGAATTCGTATATCTGCATGTTAGCATCCCTTTAGAGCAATAAAAAAGTATAAAAATAAACGTATTTATACGTTACCCGCATTCTACGGCTAGTCTATAAAACGTATTTATACGTGTCCCGCGCTCTTCTACCAGTCAATGTAAAACGTATAGATACGTTTCCCGCATACAATGTGTTAACGCTCTTTCTGCTTGGCAAGCCTGCCTCTTTCCATCCATAGGAATACGAAAGAAGACCACGCAGGGCTGGCGTGCTGCGGGTGCACTGCAATGACGGGGCCAGTAGCTGGAACGCTGACACTCCTCTGTGCCAGGCGCTGCTCTGAGCATCCTCGGACGCGGCCCTCCCCGCCCTGCCCAGGCCCCGCACAGTCCAGCACAGGCCTCAGGATGCTGCTCTGGTCCACGGCCTGCATCAGTCCTGGCCAACCGGTAAACACGTTTCTTAAGTGACACTTTGGATGCAGCCTCTCCCAACCATATATTTCTTTGGTGCTTCCTTCTCTCCTCATTACTCCTGCCATCATGACCTCTGATGTGCACACAGGAGAAAGCTGAGGCCTAGAGAAGGCTGCCTGGCTAGTTGAGAGTTGAGCCGGGCCTAAGTCTAAGTCCTTGAACTTCCAGTCATGTACTTTCCACATCATATGGCCTTTAGTCACCCAAATAGAAAATGTTACATTATGTAGATTCGAGAACTTTAAAGTAGATTCAATGAGAAAGTGTCACAGATCAGGGATGACTCTTTGTGAAAGAGACTTGCCAGTTAAAGACAAATTCAATGCTATCAACAAAGAATTTGGAATTTAACCAAAAGACCAAGAACTCATTACACAAACAGACGGGTGTGGTGGACTGAATTAACATTCCTCACCGTTCACTCCCTCCTGTAATTTGGTTCTACATCCCTGTGACTCTCATGTATCTGCCTGAGTGTCCTGGGAGCATGTATTTCTGCCTCGTTGGCTCTGGGCTTGGCCCTGTGACGAGATTTCTCAATGAGATGACTGAGGATGTGATGTTTGCCAGGTCTGAACAGAAGCTTTTCTGATGATTGGGAGGCATGACTAGGATGCGCGTGAGCCTTCCCTCTGCAACGAGAAAACGGCGTGTCTCAGGTTCCGTGGCTCCTTCAGCTGCGGCACTAGAGCAGGGACGCATGGACACCTTCAGAGCACAGAGGTGCCACAGGCCTCATGTAAAGTGAGCAAGAAATGATTATTTATTTTTGTAAGTTATTAATATTTTGGGTTGTCAGTGCAGCATAAGCTGACTGATGCAATGGGAGAAAAGGATGTTTTGAAAAGAATAAAAATGAATTGAATTTTAAATCTTAAAAGTCTATTAATTCTAATCAAACATCATTTTTAAAGAGAATTCAAGCATATAACGGGCATGTACTTAGTAGATATTTGGACTTTTCAGAAATATTTTTATATAAACTTTTCAAAAAGGCTTATAATCAATAAACCTTTGACTGAATGTATTGGGTTGGCCAAAGAGTTCATTTGGTTTTTTCCCGTATGTGGCTCTAGCAGTGCTTAATTGTCTTTCACTTCATTCAAATCAATGTTGTAAGGTTGTATTGTGACAACTGTCATATCAGTATGCATTTTTAAAAGACTTATCAAAATTGGTGAATTTTTGTGTAGCCATTTTAATATTGAAGATGGAAGAAAATAAGCAACATTTTTGCTGTATTGTGCTTGATTGTTTTAAGAAAGGTAAAAACACAACTGAAACGCAAAACAAGATTTGTGCAGTGTATGGAGAAGGTGCCGTGACTGATTGAACGTGTCAAAAGTGGTTTGCGAAGTTTCATGCTGGAGATCTCTCGCTGGACGATGGTCCACAGTCGGGCAGACCAGTTGAAGTTGATGGCGATCAAATAGAGACATTCACTGAGAACGGTCAACATTATACCACGTGGGATAGAGCTGACATACTCAAAATATCCAAATCAATAAAGTTATTGGTGAAAATGAAAAATGTGTCTTTTATTTTACAGAAAAAACTAAATGGACTCTTTGGTTAGCCCAGTATTATAGAACTCCCACAGTTTCTGGGTAAATTATTCAGAAATAGAAAAAAATCATACTTTGCCCCATAGGAGGAATTATTCAATCCAGAGTATGAGTGAATGACATATCTTAGGGTGATGTGGGACCTTAGGAACACAGCATCCAACTCAGATCGCATGTTCGTGTCCAGGCAAGGCTCTACAACCACTGTTTTTGGTAAACAGAATAACGAAATCTCATTCTGTTTTCAGGTGTTCAAGCATGAAACCTGAGACAAACTCATTCACTCACTCACTTCACCTCTTTCCAGTCATCAGTCCATCCACCCATCCATCCGCCACGTTCTTGGTATAAGACGAACAGAAAGGCCTTCTTGCTTAGTACTCATTGCGGGAGAAGACACTTCCAGAGAGCATATAAACCTGAATCGAAACAGATTCCCTTAAGAGGAGCTTCAGACGTTACCTTGTTCTTTCTAGCGGAGCTGTTGGCTTCAGAATTGAAATGAAAGCCTCAAGGTACCAGATAGAGTGTGGTATTCTTTCGGATCACCTCAGGGCTGCATGAGGATGTGAAAGGGGAGGTGTTGACCTCCCAATATAGACTCCATGATTAGAGGGATCCACTAAGTGGCAAAATAAGCCACATTTTCCTGACATCAAACTACCAGAAGGGTCAGCACATTACTCTGCAGAGAACCCAGTGTCCCAGGTTCTGTTTGCTCAGCTATGGAGAGTTCTGGAATCAGCCCAGGAGCTGCCCGTGGACCCAGTTACAAGCCCCTACACCCATTTCTATGTGTTCTCTGTCCATGATGAATAGATAATAGAAGTGCAAGGGGAAATCTGCAAATGTTTGGGCTTCCTGCAGTTGAAATAACAACAATAATAAAGGGACGAGTCCCTTGGCATTTAAACAAAGCCCTCAGTCAGAGTGTGCACAAAAGGGAAGAGGCTGCCCAAGCAGGCCTTGCCTGTCCGGTCCAGAAAAGAAAATCTAATGGACTTCAGCGTTTCACAGAGGCAAGAGACCTGTCTTGTCACTGATGCCCAGGTCCCAGAACTTCAACTCCTGCTGAGTGTCCACGGAGAAAAACGAATCTTCTCTTGAGAAAGAGAGGCTGTGAGTGCAGCTGCACGGACATTTCCTGAGCAGGCCTCTGTGCCAGGCACCACTGGGCAGTGCCCACACGTGAGCCGGGGTTCAGGGAAATGCTGTGCGAGTATGGGCGTGTGGGCACACTCCGTGGGGCCCAGGATCGGGCCCACTGGGCGACCAAAGGGGTCTCCTTCCGCTGCTGGCCCTGGAGGACCTGTATCTGTCTGCCTGTCTGTTTAGGAAAGGTGGCCCTGTCCTTATTGAGCAGGTGAAGAAGCAGCGGCTGCAGATGAGTCTGTGACAGCCATTTGGGCTGGTGCTAGGTTTCAGGCCCTCTTCATTGCACCCGGATTTCACTGTTTCATGACTCTCTCTGGGGTTGGGGCAAAAGGCTGAGGCTACTGTCTACTCTCAGTAAAGAAGGTGTTTCCTTCTTCATTTCCGACTCTCGCTCATTTGGAGAGCTTCGGAGAAGGGAGCTCTGGAAACAGGCACTCACTCTGCCGTCTTTCTGGAAACACTTTCAGCTGCTCTGTGTGTTTAGCGAACACCTGCTCCTCCCCCTCCTCCTTCCTCCTGCTGATTTTTATTCCATGTGGCACACACACTAGATGGCGGGCATGGCACTAAGTTCTTCCTTGCGGGGCAGGAGGAAGGTGACCTGCCCAAGGCCACACAGACACTGAGAGGCAGCACTGGCACAGCAGCTGGGGCTGGGAATCCTGGTCCAGGGTCTCTTTCCCTAGTGGGCAGGAGGGCTGTGAAGAGGCCTGGACCAGGCCTGGCAGCCCTGGTCGCCTGCCAGCCTCATGCAGAGGCTGATCTGGGGCTCTCCCAGCGGCTCTCCTTGGCCAGCAAGCAGAAAACTCCAAATCGTGGGCTGTGGCCCAGAGGGAAAGGAAAGGGGCTTCTCTATGCTTCTGATTGTCCCCATGACCAGCCAGGAACAAAGCGGGGACTCACACTGCCTCCTGCCACCAGCCTCCACCCAGCTGTTCTGGCCACGCAGCCCCATCTCTCCAGCCTGTCTGTGGGAACACTGGGCGTTTGTTAGCTTTCAGAATCATGGCCGTGTGACGAGGCCTCTCTGGCCCAGCCCCCCGCCCCAGGCTGAGTGGGGCAGGCCAACAGAGCCACAGGCCCTCTTACAAATCCCCAAATCCATCACCCAGTGAAGCCAAAACTCTGAGCCATGATATTTAACTATTATGTAGCCTAACACTCTATTGGAAAGGTTTATACCCTTCCTTGATCTGGTCAAGTAAACTCAAATGACAGATGACCCGTTTCAAAAGTGTGACTTTCTGAGTGCACAGGGAAAAGAGCTTCAGTCTAAAGACCAAAGCAGCTCATTTACTAGACCTCACCAAGGACCAATGCCATCATCTGCCAAAAGGGAACAGTAGCAGCTCACTATAAGAGCTGAAGCCTGTGTCAGGCACCATCCTATATACTACACGTATCAGTCACGTACACCTCATACTTTGCACCTGGCCCAGCCCCCTGCCCTCTGTGAAGACACCAGGAGACACAGGTGTGAATTCACCAGGAAGGGTATAAGGCAGCCCCACAACAGCCGTGGGCCCTGGGGTTCCTGAGTGCTTCTTGCTGGACCCTGTCACACGATCGACAGACCCATTCATCCAATGGGTGGCTCTGCAGCAGCTGCTATGTGAGTCATTGTGCAAAACCGACAAAACCACTGTCCTCGTGGAGCTTATATTCTAGTAAACTCAGCGAAAGCTCAAAGATGGAGATGATGCTGTTCCTTATGCACAGACATAAGAGCTGACTCTCCCTCATTGCCAGTGAGCAGTGCGGGGAGAGGAGACAAGCTGGGGTGAGGGTTCCTTATCACTGCCCAGAGATTGAGCAGACTGGGTCTGCTCTGCCCCTCAGTGACCAGCACACCTCCTGAGTGGCCTGTCTCAGCCCTGTTGGAAAGGGAAGCTATTCCCCTACCACAGTGGCCCAGGCATTCAGTGGGGTGCGGCAGACCCTGCAGGCCCCAGGACAGAGTCTCAGAGGCCTGCCCCTCAGCCCCATGAGCCCGTCCTAGGCTGGCACACCATGGTCCTCGGGAAGCAGAGCTTCCCTGAAATGACAGTGAATCTCTGAAAGTACAGCTGAGCCCCTCTGTTCCCCAGCTATAGGCTGAGCCTTACCCCAGGCACTTAGCAATCATATTGCTGGGGGTGGGGCAGGTCAGTCTGGCAGCTGGTCCTGTTATGACATTGCATCTCACTTCATGGGACTGGGCTCTTGCCTTGTTCATTCATTTATTCACTTACTAATTCATTCATTCACTCACTTGTACAAGAAATGTTGATTGAGCAGGAACAGGACTATGATGAGCCAGGAACTGTCTTAGGGGCTGGGTGTGTTCTAGGAAGTAAAATAGGCCAAGTCCCTGCCCTTAGAGAGCTTATATTCTTGTGGTTCAGACAAATTAATATGCAATATATCAACTGGTGGTAACTAGTAAAAAGAAAAATACAATAGGAAAAGGGGATGGAATGTGATGAGGATGCTACTAAATAGAGTGGTAAGAAAGACCCCTCAGAGAAGGAGATATCTGAGCAGACAGGGAGAGGTGAGAAAGAGTGAGCTGGGGAAGAGCATCACAAGCAGAAGGAACAGCCTGGGCATATGGCCCTGAGGCAAGAGTATGCTTGGCGTGTTTGAGGAACGGTGAGGAGGCCAGTGTGGCTGGAACAGCCAGCCCCCCACCTCTGTTGCCTGGGCCTCTGCTCCCTGCTTGAGACTCTCCAACCCCAGATGGCGCCCACCTCCTGGATAGCTCTGGTCATGGCTCAGCCCCCACTGCCTGGCTTGCCTTTCTCCCACCCCCACCTTCAAGAAGGGCCCAGCTGCCCAGGGGCATCTGTCTGTTCTCCATGTCCCTGTGCTCTCCTAGTGCCAATGGGAGGTGGCTGCAGCGCAGCAAGGAGACTGCTGGCTTTGGAGTTAGACTGCCTGGACCTGAATCTCAGCTCTGCCACTTCCTGCTTGGGGAGGCCTGGGCAAATAGTCCTTTGTGACTCTCAGCTTCTTCAAACGGAAAACAGGGATATAGGAGCTGTTGTAAGAGCAGATGAGTTACTTGCAACGTGAATGTGGAATAATGCTCAGCAAATATTAGTAGAAAAATATTAAGGTAAGGAATGTCCTTTCTCCCGCCCCTGTCACCAGGGAGCTAGCAGTGGGTGCTCGATGCATGGGAAGTCAGGCTGATGTGGATTTGAGCCCCAGCTGGGTGTTCTTAGGCAAATGGCTTAACTTCTCTGAACCTGATGTTCTTCACCTTAACATGGAGATGGCAATCTGTCTATCTCAGGGTTTGGAAAAGAGTAAATAAAATAACATAACAGGCCCATAGATGGGCTCAGGATAAATGGTTTCACTTATAGTGGAACCAGACCAACCACGGAGCTGTTGAGGAGGATTCAGAATGGATGAGCGGGACCAGGACAAAACAACTCAGAGGCAGTGAGGGGCCAGAGATGCGGCAGCCAGCTCCCACTGCGCAGAGAGGCCCACTGTGCCACGGAGAGAGCTGAGCTGTGGCAGGACCTGGAGCAGCGCGAGGATGAATGGGGCAGGCCAGGTCGCTGTCTGCCAAGTGAAGGCCTGTGCCAAAGAGAAACCCAGGTGCTCAAGGCTAGCGCCACGGGGGAGGGGCAGCCCCTGGAAATTCCCAGGAAGGAGCGCCAGGGCACCCATGACAGAATGCTGATAAGCCAGGCCGTAGCTGGGTAGAGGCTGAACCAGGGGAGGGGCAGGAAACAGGAAGTTCTGAGACTGACTCTGGAGCTATTCCCTATCTGTCTTAAAGTGGCAATGGTCAGGGGTCACCTCCTAGCCCTCCAGATCAGAGCAGGTCCTTTTGACACCCTTGCAGGGAGCTCTGGGGGAAGACGAGGGAGAGAGACCTTCCTCTTGAACAGGCTCAAACCAGAGCAGAGAGTAGAAGCAGCTGCGGAAAGGGGCTGGACTCCCCAGGCCAGTCGACCTGACTCTGTCTGGGGCTCTGACCCTGGCAGCCCAGGCTAGCTGCCAGGTCAGTCCCACAAACAGGCATCTAGAGGTTTCTCTCGTGAGCAAGGGGGAGCTCCGTGGTAAGCCAGGCTAACCTCCTTGCCAGTGTGAGGAGTGCTCTTCCCAGGGAATGCCAAGGCAAGTGTCTGAGAAAGAAGAGCATGCTGAGTGGCTGAGCCCCGCAAACATTTAAATGAAGAGCAAGAGTAACAGAAACTGAGAATTTTAATTACAAGTTCTTGCTTCCCCACTGTTTGTAATTTTGTTAACATCTCTAGATCTCCGACTGGTGACTTGACAATAAAAATCTCTTAAAACTGAAGGGTTATGAAGCCGGTGGAGGAATTTTATTTGGCTTTATAGCCGACCTAAGGGAGGAGAGGAATTGGCTGTGTGTGTTTGGGTCGATCATGCACCTCTCTGAGCTTCTCTATCTTTTTCTGTAAACTCAGACCAGACCGTGCCTAAGGGCGCTGCTATCCTGTGAGCCTATGCAACCAGGCAGGGAAAGTTACCATGAAAAAGGTATGATGTTGTCCAAGTCAGACACCTCTAAGTCACTTCCAATTCCTCCCTCCCGCTCATTCCACACTAAACTGCAGATGCCATTCCTTAGTGACCTTACCCAGCTCGATGAGTAGTGGCTGACGGGAAATGAACCAACCACAGCTGAATGGGTCCTGGGTTCTGTCTGTTTTCGTCTAAAGAGCTCTCAAAACGGCTGCATCTTTTCCACTCAGCTGCCTCCATTCAACACCGTTTCTCACTAGACTATGGCAGCAATTCCGTTTCCAAACTGCAGTGTCTTGCCTCCCGCTTGCCAATATCTTTCTCACTCTGAGACCTCCACACAGCCCCGTGGTGAGTGCTCCCACCTGGAAGGGGCTCCTTCAAACCCTTCAGTGGTGTCCAAGGGTCGGCAGGACAGAGACCGGTGTGCAAGCCTCTGTGATGGGCCTCTGCTGCCGCCCCCTCCCCCACCTCCACTGCTCCCCAGCATGCCCACTGGCCTGAACTCAGGCCCCACACTTGCAGGCTTGGAAGGAGCCAAGTTCTCCCTGCCTCTGAGCATTTGCACATGCTCTTCCTTTTGCTGCAATGTCCTTCTGTCACTTGTCATCCTTCACGTGTCGGTTCTGTTGTCACTTCCTGCTGCTGTCAGCCGTCCTGCTCTGACATCCCAGGGCAGAGCTAAGCAGCTCCCTTGGGTCACGGTGACCTCCTGCGCAGCGCTCTTCCTGGCTGACAGATGCCAGTCGTTCTCCCCTAGACCAGAAACCCCTGAAGGGTGAAGCATGTCTGTGCACCTGTACGCGCCCCGTACCAAGAACAGTGTGACATAACCACAGGTGGGAGTGAGCCACGTGTCCATCGACAGATGGAAGGGCGAACAAAAACACACCTACCCATACAACGGCATGTTATTCAGCCTTAAAATGGAAGGAAATTCTGACACATGGATGAACCTTGAGGACACCACACTAAGTAAAATAAGCCAGTTACGAGAGGACAAACATTATATATTCCACTTACGTGAGGTCCCTAAAGTCATTGCATGCAGAGACGGAAAGGAGAAAGTGGTTGCCTGGGGCTGGGGGCGAGGGAGGAGAGTCGCTGCTGAGGGGGACAGACTGTCGGTTTTGCATGATGATGGACATTCTGGAGATGGACGGCGGTGCGGCTGCACAGTGGCGCGAATATAGTTAATGCCACCGACCTATACATTCAACACGGTTACAACGGTAAATTTTAGGTTATGTACATTTTATCACATTAAAAAAAAAAACAGTGTGAGCACAGAGAGGAGTTTAATGACCATTTATTGAGTGAATAAATGGGTGAGCAGTTAAGCAAGGAAAACCACTGGCGCCTCTGAAGGAATTTAGGAGATAGGTAACCAGTCAGAACTGAAAAGCCTGCAGGCTGGGGTAGGACGAGGGTGGCCTCCCTCTCCATCTCCGTCCCTCCCAGCAGCAGGTCTTCACAGGGTGCCTGAGGCCAGTTTTCAAGCCTAGACTCTGCAACCAAACTGAATCTTTGGGCTGCAGCCGAACCTGAGCCCGCGGTTGTCCTCAGGAGCCCGGCACCTTCTCCTGGGAACTCAGTATAGAATAACTCCCTGGACAGAGTCACGGGATGAAAAGTTAAGCCCTGGGGCAGAGGCTGCCACAGGCTGGGTTTTTTTCGGGCGTGGGTGTTGGGGGCCAGGAAGAGCGGTGAGAAGCCCGGGGCAGGCCGGCAGAAAGGGCTCATTCCACACTCATTCCCCGAGTGAGCCACACGCTTCGGAAGTATCACATTAAAGAGATGACTCACACGTTGACTCAAAGAGAGGAGGCTGCAGGGTTGTAAATCAGAGGAATGGCTCTTATTTGTCAGAGTTCTACAATAAACGGCATCTTCATGTGCCACTTAACAAAAGAAGAGTGGGAAGGAGGGAGGCAGGCCGGAGGGGCTCATGGAGTCATACGTGAGGGGGCGGTGGGCAGGACGCTTTCAGGATACTCTGTTCCTACACACACACACACACACACACACACACACTCATATTTCCCCCAAACTTCCTGAGAGTGCTGGGTCCTGAGAATAACAGCATGAGGACCACCAGAGATGGAGGAGATCTTCAAGGTCATTGGCTTTACCCCTTTTTATGAGGATAGCAGGTTGCCTTGCAGGAGATGACATTTACGGGTGTTCTTCAGAATGAAGGGACCTGAAAATCACCCAGGGCCCAGTGAGGGCAGAGCCTTGTTTAGAAAGGTGGGGGGAGATAAGGCCCCCTAGCATCAATGAAGGTTGCTGTCTTTAAATATGGGCATTCAGGGTTAGTGGCCACGGCCAGACCCATGGACAGAAGCTTCCCCAAAAGGTGCAGTGCAGGGCAAGCAATCCATTTTCTGGGGAAGGATATAAAATCCAATCTTTGGGCTTCCAGGACTTAGGCAGTGAGTTAGGCTGAGTTGCTCCGGGCACACTGCATTCTGCAGAGGCAGCGGTGTTTCCAGATAGCATCATTCAAGGGGAAGCCCAGGACCCCGCCCACTTGGGGCCGCTCCTGGGGAGGGTGGGCTCCAGGCTCTGGGGCTACTCGCGCCACATGGAAGCCACAGCCACCTGTGGGCGGGGAGAGGTGGCTAGTCCACCTTGAGATTTGCTACACAGGTAAATACACACTGGATTATGAAGACATAATATTAAAAATAAGTCAAATATGCTATAAATTACTTTATATTAATTACATGTTGAAAAGATAACAACTGCTGTGTTAAAGAAAATGTATAATGAGCCCAGCTGGTGTAGCTCAGTGGATTGAGAGCGGGCTGGGAACCAGAGGGTCCCGGTTCGATTCCCAGTCGGGGCACATGCCTGGGTTGCAAGCCAGGTCCCCAGTGAGGGCCATGTGAGAGGCAACCATACATTGCTCTTTCTCCCTCCCTTCTCCTCTCTCTAAAAAGAAATAAATTTAAAAAAATATTTAAAAGAAAATGCATAATGAAAGTTGATTTCAACTGTTTCTTTTGACAGTTTTTAGTGTGGTGATGATGCACGTGGAAAGTGTACAGATGCACGTGACTCACACTTGGGGCTGGTGTCATGTTTCTGTCGGGCGGCGCTGCTCTGCAGAACCCTTGGACTCAGTGCAGGGACAGAGGCTGCTCCTGACTGACGGCTCCGATGCCTAGGGGGTGGGGGCTTCCACGTACCCCCTCTGGGATGTCCCACTGTACAGCAGCAGCACCCCAAACTGAGAGGGGTTGGGTCAGGCCATCTGGTTACATAAGGAATGGGACAGAGACCCAAGGGTTTTCATGACTTGCTCAAGCAGATAAATAAGATCTTGGCTTAGGATCAAACCTTGTAAATTCTAGTGTAATCTTACTATCACATCCCAGTTTAAATAGAAAACACCCTTTTAAAATTATTAGTCACAATGATTGTTTTGAGGGTACCACAAAGCATGGTCCCATTTTAGAGTGTAAGTTCTTAGATTTTTGTTTTTCCCTGGCAGGTAACTCAATAATCCCTATTAAAAACTTGTAGCCCAAATAAAACTGGACCTCAATGCCTGTCTCAGCATCATGGTACATCCCAAAGAAACACATACTGAGTTCTCCCAAGTTTATTCATTTTTTAGAGAGAGGGGAGGAGAGGGAGAAAGAGAGAGAAACATCGACACGAGATAGAAACCTTGATTGGCCACCTCCCACATACGCACCAACGGGGACTGAACCCTCAGTCCAGGCATGTGACCCAACTGGGAACCAAACCAGCAACCCTTGGTCTGCAGGACAATGCCCAACCAACTGAGCCACACCAGCCAGGGCTCTCCTGAGTTTTGAAAATTATGATTAATTCTTGACTGAAGTCTCCCAAGGAGGCAGCAAAGGGAAATTGCCCAGTATAAGTTATAGCCATGCCTCCTAAGCATCCTCAGCCACTGTTCTGTCTCCTACAAGTATCTCTCCACAAGACAGCTTTCAGGTCACGCTCCCCGCCTTCTCCAACCTGCCCTGACTTCCTCCTTCAGTCCCCCTCTCCTCTCTGGCTGAGCTCTTCTCAGCCCGTCTTCCCTCCAGGATCTCCCTCTTCTTGCCACACATTCGGGCCCTCCTTCTGCAGGAGGATCAGTTCAGCTTCTCTCACTGCTTTCAGTTCTCCTCTCTGCCTGTCATCGGATCAGCTCGAGGGGCCCTAGAGCCGACTGAGTGGGCAAGAATGGGGGAGGGGTCCACATTCAGAATGTTACGTACTTGGAACAAGACATTCCGCTCCTAGGAATCTAGAATAGATCAGGAAAGTAACAGATCAAACACTTAGGTACAAAGCTGTTTGTCAAAGCATTGTTTATCACAGCAAAAAATTCAAAACAACCTAAACATCCAACGAGGATTAGTGGTTAAAGGAACTGTGACAACTCTATAAAGTAGAGTATTGGGAAGACACTGTAACTTCTGGTTTTAAAAACATTTATTCACATGGAAAGTTGCCCACGATAACATTAAATGAGAGAAATGAGAGAAAAAACCAAAATATAAAGCTGTATATAAATTAGGAGACCAATTTTGCCTCAATTTATACATGTACATAGGAAAATGCTTCTCTGGTGTCCCTGCTCCACGCTCCTGGCAGCCCCCCTGGGTCAGCAGGAACCCAATGGAAGATAACTGGAAAGCACAGACTCGAGAGACTTTTTCACGTGGGGTGACAAGAAGAGCAGGTAACATGGAGGCCCTGAGCCCAGCCCAGCCCCCAGCATCCTAGGGGCCCCCACCAGCAACCAGGAGGAGCAGGGAGAGCACCTCCAAAAGACATCACCATTGCCACACGTGCCAGGGAGTCAGCACCCGGAACAAGGAGGCATCAAGATTGGCTTTGCAATCAAGGGCATTCCCTGCAAGAAGACACGCAGCAGAAGGAGAACTTGCTTGGAAGGCAGGTGACTTAGGATCGAGGGCAGGCTCAGGTACCAGATGTGGGCTCAGGCAAGTTCCTATCGCCCCCGTGCCGCAGGTGTTCATCTGTGAAACTAGGTTACTGACACCCACCTGGTAAAGGTGTTGAGACATGCAGTGAGGAAGGGAGGTGGTGTAGAGCATGCAGGCTCGGGGCCAGGCTGCCTGAGCGTGAATCCTGGCTCCTCGGATAAGAAATGGGGGCAAGGATGGTACGTGTACCTACTCTATAAGTTTGTTGAGAAAATTAAAGGCGTCGATACAAGTAAAATACGTGAAAAATGTCTGGCACACATTAAGCACTCAGTAAATATGAGTTTCCTCTCTCCCTGTTATCACTGAGGAGGATCTTTCTTACCCTAGTGTTCACTCAGGGCCTGCCGTGGCCTTCTGGCTGCTCATTTAATCCTCTTCAGTTCCTAGCTCACATTTCGGAGTCAACTTCTGGTTGCCCACTGTTACTCTAGACCAAGAGTCTGCAAACAAGAGCTCACCAGTCCCATGCAACCTGCCACCTGTTTTTGTAAATAAAGTTTTATTGGCGCACACCTACGTACACTCATTTCTGTCTTGTTTATGGCCGTTTCAACATTTTCAGTGAAGAGCTGAGGAGCTGAGACAGAGACTGTCTGTCCCACAAGCCTACAGGACTCACTCGCTGGCCTCTTACAGGAAAAGCTTGCTGACTTCTGCTCTACACCAACGTTTTCCAATCAAAGGGAGCGATATGTGTCATTTTCTAGTAGCTACATTAAAAATGCAAAAAAAAAATGAGGTGAAATGAATTTTAGTAACATATTTCATTTAGCCCAATGTATGCAAATACTATCACTTCACTGAGTAGTAAATGTTAAAAAAAAGTAGTAACAAGGTACTGGAGACAATACTGGCATCGGACACACACTACAATGCAGTAAGTTCTCAATGTCATCGATAGGTTTGCAACTTCCAGCAAAATAAGGTGCATTAAAGCCAACCTCCCACAGGCTGATTGACAGAAACGAGAGTTAAGTTCCTACAGCGTCTCAGCCACATTCTGACAAAGTGACACTGACGAAATGATGCTATCTGAGGACCTGCTGAACGACAGGAAGATCTTCTAGGAGACGAAGGTTCCAATGAACTGTAGCATTTCCAAGACAATAAAGTGTGTTGGATGGAAAGTGTTCCACACTGCCTGAGTTTTTAAATTTACACTTAAATAAAATTTAAAAAAAGCAAAAAAAAAACCAGTTCCTCGCTTGTATGAGTTACATTTTAAGTGACGGCCATAGCGAACAGCACAGACCTGGACAACGACACCCCCCACGTACACTTGTGCCCCTCTGCGCACACACAGCAGGCCACTTTGTGCCGCCCCCATTCATGTGTTTTTTAAGCTGGGAGAGAAGATTTTTTGGTAAGGAGTGAGACACAGGTAGTGAGAGAAATAAATAAGGAATGGGGCAGATGTCCCCAGGTCTCCTGGCTAGTTCTGAGCCCCAGTAAAGAGAGAGATCAGAGACAGAAGCCTAGGGAACTACTTGAGACAGGCTACCTAGGATTTTGAACCCAAGCAAGCTGCTTTGGGGCTCAGGTGACAAAGTTCCACCCTATTGCTGCCCTGCCTCCCATCTCTGTCCAGAGTCTGCCCTGTGCCTGAGAACTGGAGGTCTTGGAACCACCCAGGCAGAGCCCCCTGGCAAGGTGTGGCTGCCACCTGGTAGGTAGAGGCAGGAACGAAGCTTCTCCAAGCAGCACAGGTGGGAGCCAGAGCAGGAAGGTAGGAAGTGATCACATGCCTGTGTTGACCATGGCTGATGGGTGGGGTTGTGATAACATCAGGGACCCCTTGCAGGATGCCTCCAAATTACTCGAAGGCAGTTTGGGCCGTATCCAGATGAGCACAGACCCAGAGAGAAGTGGCCATGAAGGCCACCCAGCCAGTAACCCCCAGCTGAAGCTCAGGAGCCAGGGCCCCATTGAGGAAGAAGGAGATAGGGCATAGGCAGGAAGAAGTGGCCGGGTGGTCCCCCTCCCAACTGGGAACAAAACAAAGAGGATCCTGCTGCTCTGATGTGTTCTGGGGCCCAGCCAAGTCCATTTGCCACCAGGAAACACAGGTAAAGCACTGGCAGCTCCCTAGACAGCCACAGTGTCCTGGGATGTGGTCCAGGTAATTAGTGCCCTGGGCACAAGAGTTTCCCGATATGACATCTCATCCTGGGGAGTGAAATTTGGAGAAAGCTGGGAATGGTGTTAATCATTCTGCTAGAAATAAATGCCTAATGGAATAAGAAAAACTCCAAATAAGTGTCTATTAAATACTTGCCCGTAGAAAGGAGGGCACATCAGCCAGCTGATCTACTTGCTGGGTAGCCAAGCCCAGCCTTCTTCCCACTGAAGCGGAACCTCACATCTCCTGCCAATCCCCATGCCTCTTCCTGGCAGGGGTCTCCCTGGCTCCCTGCTCCTCGTCCCTCCTCCCACATGGTACCCGGGGAGTCAGCACCACCCTTAGTCCCATCTGCTCCTAGTGGCTGCTGCAGGTCCCCTCCTGGAGCACCACTGCCCTCCCTGGTCCGAGGTCACGGCGGGTCAGCTCACCTCACAGCTCACACTGCCACCCCTGCAGCCACAGAATACATAGTAGGACTGTGGCACATCAGACAGAGCCAGGACCTGCGCTGTGCTGCCCAAAGTGGGAGCAGGTGCTGCTGGCACATTATAAGATTTTTTTAAAAAGATGTTATTTATTTACTTTTAGCGAGAGGGTAAGGGAGATTGAAAGACAGGGAGAGTAACATCAATATGCAAGAGATAAATGGATCAGTGGCATCTTGGTTGCATCTCGAGCACCCGTTACTGGGGTCCTGGCTTGCAACCCAGGCATGTGTCCTGACTGGGAATCGAACCAGTGACCCTTTGGTTCACAGGCTGGTGCTCAATCCACTGAGCTACACCAGCCAGAGAAAGTTATGAGATTCTTTAAGGTGGATCTAGTTGTGTGATCTGGGGCGTGTCATGTAATCACTCTGTGGTTTAGTCTCCTCATCTGTAAAATGAGGATAATAAAGTATCTACCTCATAAAGTTATTGCCAAGATAAAATGAATTCATATCTATACAATACTTAGGAAGGTGCTCAGTTCAACATTTGTTAATTATTATTATTGCTATGAAGACAAACTTCAGCGTCTTGTTTATAGTTATGAATCTATTTTAATATGACTTAGAGAAAATCAAACCCGTGACTATACAGACCTTATATTTAGGTCATAGCTGAGTAAAAGGTGATTAAATAAAGGTAAACAAATTTATAGAAGACTTTATATAAATAATAGCATAGGGGAGGAGTGAGTGTGGCGTGAATGGTGAAGGTGGAACCCATAGGCTGTTTGGAGAATTCTTATCTAGTCTGAACTCTCTGGTTCTCTGAGGAGAATACGCTAAACAGGAAGGAAAGGGCTAGGACTTTGGCCACCAGTGTAGTCACCAGCTGGGCTGCAACCAGACAGATAGTGTCCCAGCCCCCAGCCCATGCCGTGTCCTGTCCTGCTGCTTCAGTAAAAGACTCCTTTAGGGCTTCATTGGAATAAGTACAAGTTAAAGAAGCTCATGAATACATGGTTTGTTACACATGGATCACACATGACACTGGGGTTAAATCCCAGGTCATATACAACAAAACAATCCCACGGAGTAAAAGCAACCAGCTTATGAAACAGGGTCAGGTATTGTCTCTGACTGCAGGGTCAGAGGTGACTGGTGGAACTTGTTGCTCTGGTTCTGCCACTTCCTAGCTGTGTGACTGTGGACATGTTGCTTAACCTCTCTGTGCTTTCGTTTTCAGATCTGCAAAATGAGATAAGAGGTAGTATGCCTGGTATTGAATACATAGAAGGTGATCAGTAAAAGTGAGTGTCCTTTTTCCCTTCCTCCAAAAGCAAGAGCAAAGATACAAACCCACTGGCCACGGAAGAGCCCGTAGTCAGGAAAGCTACTACAAAACCTTCAGTGGCTCCCTCTTTCTTAGCACAGCAAGTCTCCAGGTCTCGACAACGGGGCCCCTTCCCACCCAGCCAACCTCGCTCCCCTGATCCGAACACCCACACGGTGTGTGTTATGCTCCCTCACTGCCCCGTGAACAAGATATATCCATTCTAACACCAGCACCCCTTCCCGGCTTTCTCCTCCTGGCCTCAGTGTTCAGACGGATCTTCCAAAAACCCATGTCTGATCAACTCACCCCTGAAAGTCTCTGCATGATTCATGCTTTCCTGTAGAAAAAGGTCCAAATTTCCTACTGCTGCATTCACGGTCTCCCATAGTATAACCCCATCCCCCACCCCAGAACTCTTCCTCACCCCTTCCCGTCACCCAGACACATCTGTGTATGCACACGTGCATACATGCACACATACATACATACACAGTCTACACTTGAGCCAGTCAGATCCACTCACTGCTCCTCCAATAGCCCATTCTCCTTTACACCTGCACACCTCTGTAACTGCTGCTACTTCTTGGAACATCCTATTTCCTTTCTTTGATGGAAAATTCCTTCTGACCTTTTAACACCTTGCTGAAATGAGGCATTTTGTTTTGCAAACTCCCATCTCCCTTCATTTTGGGCAACTAGGTGACTAAGCCCTGGCCAATACGATATAGGTGCAAATCACTGGGTCGAGCTACCAAGAAGGTTCTTTGAAAAGAGCACACATTGCTGCATGGCCCTTCTGCCTTTCTTTATATGTAAAGTGGATGTGATGGCTGGTGCTCTAGCAGCCATTTTGGAACATGAGGATGGACCCTTGGAACCTTCAGGATGGAAGCCATGCTCTGTGGATGGAGTAAATGAAAGCGAGGAAGAGCTTGAGATATTGCTTATATTGTAGAATTGCCATATACCAAGTATATTCCAACTACCTTTGATTCTTTTATGAGAAAAGCAAATACACCTTTATGTGTTTAAGCCACTGTTACTTTAGTTGGTTGCTGTTGTTGTTATATACAGAAAATCTAATCCTATTCAATGTGACAGACATACAGGCCATTTCCTGATTTGGCTCCTACTCATCTCTCCAGACACACATTTCCCTTCCCTGTTCCCAAACTCCATGCTCTAAACCCACTTATTTATTTTTAGTTTCCTCAAGCATTATGCTTTTCTCAGGCATCACACTCTCTACTCTCTCTACTGCATGGACTGCCTGGGAACACTTTCTTAGCTTTCCAGATCCAGCTGGAAGGA